>PVLC010003979.1:34644-90334 GCA_004027655.1 Graphiurus murinus | reverse complement strand
AATCCCAGCATTCGGGAGGCTGAGACCAGAGGATCCGGGTTCGCGGTCAGCCTCAGCTACCTAGTGAGGCACTCCGCAACTTAGTGAGACTCTGTTTCAAAATAAAGAATAAAAAATTGGGCTGGGGGTGTAGCTCGGAGGTAGAAAGCCCCCGAGTTCAATCCCTAGTACCGCAAAAAAAAAAAAAAAAAAAAAAAAAGATGGACAAAGACAATGAATTTCAGTGAAAGACTGACAGCGACACTGAATTTCATTTTGCAAGAGGTACAGATCCATGTTAATTTGAGCAATGGATCTACCATCTCTTCTGCTTTGTCAACAACATTTTTTCTGACTGCCCATTTCACCTTTACTGAAGACCAATTCAGCCACCATTAGTTACCTCTCAGTTGCATTCAACTAGTCTCCCAGTTTCCAATCATTTTTAAAATATACTCTTGTTAGTGCATTATACTTTCACATAATAATGAAGTTCAGAGTGATAAGGACATACATGCTCACAGTACTTGGTGATCTTACCAAACTACCATCCATTCTCCATAATAGTTACATAGAAGTATGTAACTTTCATGTCTGTACCTTATCCATGACTTCTATTTCCCTTAGAATGAAATCCAATTCCCTATCTGAAGCACTGGTGAACTCTCAGACCTCAAAACAAACAATCCCTTACCTTTTCCACTATATTGTATTCTCTCTGGCTTTCTTTACATTTTTCCAAAACAGCATATCAGTTTCACTCTTAGGTCTCACAGGTACTATTCCATTTGTCTGGCCTTTACCCCTCTGGCTGGACTGTTTCATGCCAGTTTGGGTTCAAATGCCCTCTCTCAGGGAAGCTATTTCTGATCACCCATTTCAGAATAGCCCCTCAGTCATTCCCTGTGACATAACTCTGTGTACTGCCTTTATAGCACTCAGTGCTATTTGAAATTATTAGAACACAGATTGTGATGGTTAGCCAATGGCATTCTCTCTCTCTGGATAATTTATGAAGTCTGATATGAACTTCTATCATTAGATTATACCTTTTTTGTTTCAACTATTAATTTTTAATATATTGTCTACTTCTGAGGCTCATTCCATCCACATAATCCCATGGTTGAACATCAAGTTACTTGGAAAGATTTTAAGACACAATGTTTTCCAATAAAAAATGTCTAGTATGCTGTCAAAGCATATGGCCTGCACTAGGCAAAGAATAACATGATTGTAAGCATAGAATGGACCAGGTTTCTAGCAATATGCCATAAAAACTTGCCACTCCACTGATATGTGACCTTTATAGCTTGTAGTTTTTAAAATCATATTCTTACCCAGTGCTGCATGTCATGCTCATTAAAATAACAATTAACCCTATAGACTGCTGAGTGGCATTAGTATCTTTTACAAGAAAAGCACATGATTTCATTTCATGCAAAATGAATATAAAAGGTCATGCAAATAACTCAACTGTTTTCTTTATGTAAGTCACTATATATACTGGAAGAATAACAGCATAGCTTAATTCACAGGATCATAAGCCAACAACTTCATAAGGAAGATCAAGGTGGAGGAAATAGAGGCAGGAAAATCTTGAGTTGCCATAGTAAAACGTGGAATTAGAGTCTAACAACCACCTATAAAACAGGGATGGAAATCCCAGTCTGTGAGTTGATGAAAATTCATACATTCCCAGATTGGATGGGTTCATCCTGCTGCTTTATTAAACTGTCTTGCAGCCCTGGGTCATTTGCATTTGCATTAATGACTCTGTATTAATGCAATAGCTTTATTACTGCACATAACCATTATTTGATTATCCAATTCACAAATAGGTATTTCTGTTTTGAATAATGGTAATAAAACCATTTGAATTTGAAGATGCTGGAGTCAAGCTAACAAAACCAACAATGGTTAGGAAAAATCTTATAAATAGGATAAAAGGCAATTTTTACTTATAAATAGTTGACTTAGAACTCCATATGTAATCTCATTTTCATAAAAAACATCAAGACAGAGGTAGTTTTATTTTTCAGACTCCTATATTTGATAATTAGAACAGAATCTCAAGATGACACTTAATTGTATGGATTTGGGGTAAAAATCAGAAGCTGTCTTTTTTTCTAAGTGGAAAAATCATAGAAAACATCCTTCAGCACAGGTAGAATTTTTAAAAAATTTATTTTATTGGTGCACTATAATCACACATCTTTGTTAGGTACAAGCTGGTAGAGGCATATATGCATACATCTCTCATTTAGCCCTTCCCCTATTCCTGCCCCATTCCCTCTCCCTCCCTCCTTCTCATGTTTGATTTAGTGATTGACTTTGATATGTTTGTGAATGTACATCATGTCCATTGGGTGTTTCACCTGCCCCTACCCCTTCAGTTAAGTCAATTTCTTTGCTCATCTAAGGTTTCTCCTTCTTTGTCTAGAGACTCTCCTATGACCCACTTTCTCCATAGCTTTTGCATATTAGGGAGAGCACCCAATTTTTTTACTTTTTTTGACTGACTAATCTCATGTTACATAATGTTTTCCAGTTCCATCCATTTCCCTGAAAATGACATGATTTTGTTCATTTTTATGGCTGAGTAAAATTCCATTGTGTAAACTTTTAATAGCTTTGTAATCCATTCATCTGTTGATGGACATTTTGGCTACTTCCATAGTTTGGCAATTGTGAATTGTGCAGCTATAAACATAGATATATATGCATTGGTCTGATAGTTTGGCTTCCATTCTTTTGGGTAGATACCTAGAAGTGGTGTTGCAGTATCATATGGTAGGTTCATTCTCATTCATCTGAGGATCCTTCATACTTTTCCCCAAAGTGGTTGCACTAATCTGCAATCCCACCAACAATGTATTAGGGTTCCCACTTCTCCACACCCTCGACAGCATTTGCTATTTGTGTTTTTCATGATTGCCATTCTAATTGAGTTTTTTGGAAGTAGAATATTTCAAATAGTGTAGTTCTATCTGTTGTAATAATATTCTATATAGTTTAGCATTGTTTTATATTGTGCATGGAGCTATCATTTGAGTATGATTTGGTAGGTAGTTGGACTTACAATATTAATACACCGTATTGTTGGAAAGTCTTTTGAGTTTACATACTGTGATTATCCATCTAATATGAAGTCTTTGCATGGTACCTATATAAATGTTGGTCATTTAGTTTCAGCTGTAATATTTCTAATGATGCAGTATCATTATCTCCAACTTTGTGTAGCTTTAAGTAATTGAAGTTAATTTGTTCTCAGAACAGAAATTCAATAGATTCCTGCAGCTCATTCCTTCTCTCTTTGAGAGTACTCAGTATGCCTACTTTTGCTAGTCAGTTTGTCATTGTTGTGACAAAATATTTGTGATAAACAACTTAGAAGGGGAAGAGACTTATTTAGGCTCACAGTTTCAGAGGTTTCAGTCCATGGTCAGTTGCCTACATTGTTTTTAGGCCTGTGACAAGGCAGAACATTCTTAGAGAGATTATACAGTGGTACAAAGCTTCCCATATATTAGGGGCTGGGAAGAAAAAAGGAAGAGGAGGAGCCAGGCTTCCAATAACCATTTGAAAGACACTCCCCCAGAGTCCTACCTTCCTTACATTAAGCCGTGCCTCCCAAATTTCCACCATGTCCCAATAGCACCACAGACTGGCATCAAGCTTTCAACATATGGCCTTGGGAAGCCATTTAAGAATGAAACCACAACATTAGTTCCCTTCCACGTGTAACTTTCCACCTGTTTAAGGCATCTATTTTCTAACAAACACTGTAACCATTCCTCATAAGACAGAATTTTCTGCTTCAACATTTTTCTCTGACTTCATTTTTTATGTTTTTTAACTAAAATTTATAGTTATATGTGGAGTTGAATGACGCTCTTTAACTATGCCCTATTACTTTCTGTTATAACGGTATAATTTTATTAATATAACAGAAAATTCCTTAGTCTTTAATTAGTCATATATTTTGTCACTAGCTCATATTATTCCAAAATCAAAATAATTGCATTATTTTAATTATTTCATTTACATTTTGCTAATATCTTCACCAAAATATGATGTTTTTTCTTGACATAAAGGTCAAAGAAGCCAAAATGTGCTTTCACCATCAATTTTGCCTAGCAGATCCTCCTCCCCTGTCATTTCCCATGTTTTGCACTCTTGATTTATTTTCTTCCCAAATTATGTTGGTGTGACTTACTTTTGTTTCCATAAGCAGCATGTTTTCTTCCAGTTTCTGTGTCTCTCAATCTGTCTGGACTTTCAAGTCTCCTATCAAGAGCTTTCATCCATATCATATTTCTGATAAGACGAGTCCATAGCATTTCACTCTCTCCTCTGAATTTTCATAGCAAGAGTCCATTCCCTTCCCTTGCAGATTTCTTTTTGGTACTAGAGTTTGAACCCAGGGCCATTCTACTTCTGAACTATACCCCAACCCTTATTGAACCCAGGGGCATTCTACCTCGAAACTATGCCCCTAGTCTTATTTTTTTAAATTTTGAAACAGGGTCTCATTAATCTTCAGAGGGCCTCACTAAGTTGCTGAGGCTGATTACTAATCTGCAATCCTCCTGTCTCAGTTTTCCTACTACCAGGGTTACAAGTGTGTGCCACCATGCCTGAACTACTCCTCTTTTGGCCACTTTTCTACATTGCTGTTAGAGAAGGAGAGACAAAGAATTAATGAGTGAGAAACAGAGAGAGAGGGAGAGATAAGAAATTAATTACTAAAAGACATACTTGAGCCTTAAGTGTATTATAATTTTAGATATGTTTTTTTATTAGTGCATTGTAATCATACATGTTGATGAAGTTCAGGGTGATAGAGGTATACAAACACACAGAACTCATTGAGCCTTCCCCTGGAAGCTAGGGAGAAAATGGGATATAGACAAGGTTCTTAATTTGTAAAAGAAAAAAAAAAAAAACTCAAAACCAACAAAACCCTGAAGAATAAAATGTAGCATCAACATAGCTTGTTTACCTTATAAGCACTCAATACACTCAATATGAGTTGAATGACTTAATCATGGTAACTCTCTATCAGCCTGACTTTACAGACTACTTCCTAGGAATTCTCATGGTAGCTCAATTCTTCCTAACATTACTAGTAAGATACTGGCAAACCTCAAATTCATTTTGATGGATTCAGAATTTATAATCATTAAGACTCATATGTGTGATTCTGTTTTGGAGAGTGACCTTGAGTTTCATACTTTCATTTCTCTTTCCTTCCTTCCTTCCTCCCGTCCTTCCTCTCTTTCTTTCTTTTTTCTTTCTTTCTTTCTTTCTTTCTTTCTTTCTTTCTTTCTTTCTTTCTTTCTTTCTTTCTTTCTTTCTTTCTCTCTGTCTCTCTCTCCTTCAAATTTCTTTCTTTCTTTCTTCCATGTGTTTTAGGGATGGAACATGGAACACAGGGGCATTCTACTTCAGAGCTACACCCCCAACCCTATTTTATTTTTTATTTCAAAACAGAGTCCAAGTAAGTTATGGGGGGATGGGCTCCCTAAGTTGCTGAGGCTGGCTTTGTATCTACGATCCTATTGTTTCAGCCTCCTAAATACTGGGATTACAGACACACACCCCTATGCCTGCCTGACAGTTTCTATGCAAACATTCCAAGTACCTTTTCCTTTTGCCTCTTCTTCGTCTTTTTTTTTTTTTTTTTTTTTTTCCCAAAGCAGTAAGGACATGTATTAAAACAAGATGCATTTAAAAAAATCCTAAGAAACAGTTACTGGCTCTGGGGATCAGCTATGACTTAAACTGTACCTATTGGGTAGAGAAAGAGCAGAACTTGTCTCTTTTATTTACATATTGATTTGAGGTGATAATATTTTGTTTTGATTTATTTTGAGTTTAAACATTTCAACTAATGAAGGCTAAAATAGTCATTTTTATTGGCTTTGAATTTAGAATAGTTACCTGAAAATGTGGCTCTTATCCAGAGTCGGTTTCTCTCTTCCCATAGAGTGGGGTTTTAACACCACAGTTTTCTCCAGTGACTCTGAAGTGAACCAATAAAGATAAATCTCAGCAAGTTCACAAGGTTTCACATCCTATTAGAAAAAGAGAACAAAGAAACAACAGAATTAGAGACAAATGATGTGACTGAGTGCCATGAAGAAGGTTCATTAGACACTGAAGACAAACCCAGGAAACACCTAAAAAATGTTTGCATCTTCACAGAAAGGGCTGTTTTGGGTTCTGTTAACTGATGGGTGGGGCTGGGAAGGGGGTCACAAAGACACCTGTGAAATGGTAGGCTTTGTTCACTGAGGCTGCCACCAAAATGTCCTGAATTTTAAATCTCTTCCATTTCAAAATGCATTTTTTTCTTCTCTTTCTTAGAATAGTCACTGGGAGGCTTAATTAATGAATTAGTATTTGTAGAATTTTTTGATATTCCAAGATGAAAGGCTATGTATAAGGGTGCAGCTCAGCACCAGCAGGAAAATGTCCTCTTGATGACAGAGTGCATGAAGTATTGGGCTGGAATACATTTGACAGCTGCAATTAAAGGGGTTTGATCCTGTTTTCCTGCTCCGTTTTATCGTGTCCATTATTCTGGATTATATGAGGCTAATAGGAAAGGTAAATTCTCATTGGCCAGAAACTCTTGGTACCCACACATATACACACATTCCCCAGTGGTTAAGGCAGGTGGAAAGTTTATGGGCAGCCTCTTTCTGGAGCAATAAAAGCTTCTTTTATTTCAAATTCTCTTTTTACACCAGTTGCTATTACTCTGAAAAGCTCCTGGCATTTGGAAGGCAATAAGCAGGGCATAAAATCCATTTTTTTTCCTGAACAGGTCCTGTTCCTAGGAATGCTTTTAAACTGACTAGTTTACAGCAAGAAACAGACAACCAGTGCTCTTGCAAAAACTCTCAGGACAAGTAGGGGACTGGAAACCTGCTAACTACCTGAGAGGAATACCTGGGGTTTAGATGAGTCACCGACTGGATCTGTAATAATTTTCTTACACTACTGAAGTCTTTTGGCTCTGAAATATTAAGTTGCCAGAATTAATGTGGGTTGTGGAAAGAAGGAATGACTTATAAGTATCCATTTTCTGCAGAATACCTCTTCTTTGGTTTAGGCTCACTATAATTCTTTCTTCCAAAAAATGTACTCTCTAGTTCCTTCTGAACTTGAGGTATGGAAAAAAGTAAATGTACAGTTGGAGAAAATATTTATTTCTTTTCCAGAAAAATAAGTTCAATGTTCTACCTGATAAAATGATAGCCAATATGACTTCATTTTAGAACAAAAATCAAAATAGATCATGCCTCATTTCACATGATCTATGCCAGACACTACTGTACCTAGAAGCCTACCTTTCCTTCCTTGAAAGGAGGGAATGGTCGGTCGCTCTCACCCCTTAGCAAGACTGTGCAAATCAACCTGGTCTCCTTAGTTTAGGCCTGACATGAATGAAACTCCAGCCCCTGAAATATGTATGAAAGTCAACAGTTAGGTTTCTGAAAAGGATTTAACTCTGTTAATAATATGCCTAAGAAAAGTCCAGGTCTTGAGTACTAAAACCAACTTCAGAACCACAGTGAAAAATATGTGAGAATAAAGAGAATTCCTAGGTCAGAAGCAACTTAAAAACAGAACATAAATTTGGAATTATTGTCTAGATTGTGCCTTAAATTACAGCCTGTTTGCCCCTTCTAAATGATAAAGGTAGAAAAATACCTGTAGAATACAATGTTAGAATTAATATTGCTAGAAGATATAATTACTCACAATTTAGTAAATGTTTTAGTAAATAAAATTATATTAAACTTGTGAATTGAGTTGTTCCAGGTGGCAGGATATTATTTCTCACTTTCTTCTATAGGCTTGTGTGAAGAATAATAAAATTTACCTGCCATTAGTGGTTTTGCATATATAGTTGGGCAGCTTCCAACTCTCTTGTGGGCAGAGAAAATCAGAGACATGTAAACTTAATTGAGAAGCTCAGAGGAGGGAGTTGAATGCAAGGAGAAAAGAGCATTAATGAAGAATTGTCAAGACATAAAAGTAAGAGGTTCACATAGGGAGCAGGGCAGGTAGCCATCCATGGTCATGGTTAAAGGACCACGGATGTGGGAACAGAAAAAAAAATCCCCATTTCTACTTTAAGGTGGTAATTGGCATACAACATGGATTCCTGGTGTTTTCTGTTACAATCTGTAATTTGATGATGTGATGTGGGTTGATTTTCTTTCTGTTAAATTGCTTCCTGCTTTTGATGATTGAAATGTGCCTATTCTGTAGATGAATTCGGCATAAACTGAGTAACAGTTCACTGGTTTTAGAATGTATATAAATGTTCAGACCTTTACAAAGAATTCATAAGCTCACCAAACAATGAGCTTTTTATGGGCAAAGGCATGCAGAGACAGGCAACACTGAACATACACTAAGACTGGCCATGTGCTTCCACAGCTTAAGTTAACTCACAAAACTTAGATTTTTGTACTGTGTTTCAAGATAATGAATCCTGTAGGCAGGATTTGTAGTTAATTCTCTGTTCATTGAAGATAGATAAGGACTAGTTCCTCTAATTCAATGTCCTGTTGATAGGAAATAGCCCTGAAAATTCCCCAATGCTTGCATTTTGAAGGATTTCTACATTGTGGGCTTCCATCTCAGCCCCCCATCCACACACAAAAATTTCCAGATAACAGATCATCCTTACGTGATAGCTAAAGTGTGGTTTGTTTCGAAGTCTTCAGATGTATGATTAGTTTGAGGAGAGGGAGCGATAGTTTGGGAAATAAATAGCATTTACCTGTCACATTCATGTTTTTGCCAAGATATGAATAAACCATGGAGTGTTTGCTATTTATCAGGTCAAATGTAGAGCAAAATAGTATTACTACAAATTTATTATGCTTAGCAATTTGACAGATTTCAAAAGAGGGTGCTAATATATTTTAAAGAAATCCCCTGGTCAAGGGGTTAATTCTTTCACTGGATAATTCAGACTTACATCAACACTCTAATGTTGGCCAAGTTGTCTTTTCACTCCAGTCATCCATATATGTCCTCTCTCCAGCTCATGATGTCCTCTCCTACTCTGGGAAATTGTATGTCATCCACTGTCTCCAGCTGCACCTTCCCTTTGCCATCTTCTCTCTAAACTATATCAATACTCAATTTGCTGAGGTTGACAACAGATCAAAGCAGAATATCTGGCCCAGGAGTTCACATGTGAAAAAAAGGAAATTTGTATTATCAGAAAGTATAATGGTAATGTAGAAGAGATAATCTCACTGTCCCTTAAATCAAATTCATAGGTGTTAATAAATTTTGTATAAATTTGCTTCTTCAGTTCAAGATGTGTTCATCTGCTTTCACTTCTTAATGGTTACTTCCAGGCTTATTATCAATGCACTCTGATAATGCTCAGATAAGAAAGTACCTTTATATCACAGTGTGAAGATGGAAAAATATAAGCCCTCAAAATGATTGTTGTGAGAATTATCAACAATTTGCCAATTTCCTCAAGACCTAGACCAAATGTTTTAATTTGACATTTTATGATGATCTTTATCTTTAAAATTCAAACTATAGACAGAATGTAAATATTCTACCTCATTATAGTCTATATTCTGTGTTCACAATGACATCATCTATTCCTCTCCTCTTAGACATACACAGCAAACAAACCACCAAAAAAACAAAAAAACAAACAAACAAAAAACAGTTTTGAGTTTTCCAACTACATAAAGGTATTACTACTTAACCGCTTTCTTTTCCTCTTAATATATTGCAGATTCTTGTTGGTAAATCTCACAGAAAAATCTGTGCTTCAAGCTTTAATGACTAACAAAGTTTAGTTATTGATATCTTTATAATAGTTTAAAAGTAAAAGTCTTCAACATACAATGGAAATTGTGAAAATTGTTTTTCATTTTAAATTTTGAAATCTACAAAATTACATCAGATATCTTATATTTGGAAACCAGATTTTCATTTATTTCTGATCTCTCTCTCTCTCTCTTACACGCACACACACACACACACACACACACACATCCCATATATCCATACTATTTATCAAAGTAATACAAAATTTAGCTACAGCTAAATAATAATCATAAAATTATCATAATAATTATAAATATTGGATATAATCCTTCATTTAAAATTAGATCCCTGGATATAGTAAATCTATAATAAAAAGTCTTCTGATATGACCAAATTAAATCAATTACATTTTAACTTCCTTAGAAGGTTGCAACTTCTCAGCTTGTAATATTTTGCCTTGAAGCCAAGGTTGGTTCTGATTTTATCAGAATTTGTCTTATAACTGTTTCATTAAAGACATTTTTGTCAAATCTTAAGTCTAGATATATTGTCTGGAAGGCAGATCTCATTATCAGTAAACAGTGTGTATTTGGAGGAAGAGGAATAACAGAGAAATCTATAGGCTTTTGGAAGGGCAGAGGATATCCAGAGGGGAGGTCTGAAAACAAGACAGGGAACAAGTCATTAGAGGTCCTGGCTTACAATGCTAATAGTATAAAGTTTATATTCAAGGCACTGATGAGAAATAATAGCAAGGAGAGGATCCCATTGTGAAATAATAAGAAATGATTAGACTGCACATTAAATGATCCTGGGTTAGAACAATTTGTAGGGGAGACAGGGAAAGATGTATTCAAGGGATGACTCTGAGGAACTCAGTTCATTGAAATGAAAATTTAGGTAACATATAATTTGTTGTCCAAACCAAGTCTTTGAGAAAATGTGGAGGGGAATCACTAATGCCAGAACAATAGGCACAAACCAGGACCAGCCTGGGCCACAAAGGACATATCACCATCCTGACAATTCTACATGTAACACTTACTGGAACTCACCTGATTCAGGAGCATGAAGACTAAAATAATGTGTTCTCAACTGTGATATTCAGAAAGACAAAAAGGTTGACAATAATTTATTAATATTTACAGGAGTTCTTATATCTTAAAAAATCTCCTTCAGAAGCATTATAATGCTTTAACTCCAAGTAATCAATTTCTGATGGTTTCCTGATCCCCAACTCATGTGTGTTAAATCCAAATCATTAAGGAAGGACTCTGTGCATTAACATTTTTTAAAATGTCTCTAGATGTTTCTGCTAGAGAGCTGATGTTAGGAACTACTGGATTAGAGATGACTTTCTTGGGAGAACTCTTCATTCTCTAAATTTATCTGACTATTCAGGTTCTTAATGGGAAGGAGTCCCTTCAAATGAATAAATAAAATCCATTTGTAATTGGCATATTAATTGTGTGTATGTAAAATATGATATTAGGATACTTGAGAGAAAATTCTTTTAAGTGGTTAAACAGACCTTTGCATAATTTTGTTTACATGGTTAATTTATTCAGCAAACTCTTTTTCATAGATAGCACAAGGGCAAACGTTAGTCCTTCCACTTTTTGAATTATCACAGAGTCCATATTATTAAGAGTTCAATTTAATGAGTTTTCACAGAGCAGAATGTTGGGCTGTCAAGACCACAACACTGATAGTGTTAATGCAGAGCTTTTTAATCTTGGGGAATAAATGAAGTTTTCCTAGATGGTAGCTGATCTACCAGATATTTGTATTTCATACTGCTAATAAATGTTCATTAAAACATGTTTCATTATTAATTATACAGACTAGCATTCAGAGCTCCAGTAAATTGTATCCCTATTATAATAAACGTACTTAATTACAGAAGTTCGGTAGTAAAGATTATTTTTGTAAAGCAGTTTTATTAGGTGTGTCATATGGCTTGAAAATCACAGAAGCAGACCTCACAATGCATCAAAATTGTTTAAACATGCTGGAGTGGAGATTACTATATTATGTGATAACTGATCTCAAATTCATAATTACCACTTTTTATTAGACTTTATCAAGCATTAGTCTTGTTAAAGCATGATGAACTGGCCACTGGTATTGAATACATGATTAGCATCATCTACTTTGTACCTCTTGTCCAATACATCTTCTGTGGTTATCTGTGGTTACATCATGACAAATCATCACTGTACACAGTGGAAATTAAGTCTGGGCATCTGCATGTTTTTACATGGTAAGAATCTGTTCTGAAAGATGTACTCCAGTGTATAGGCACTGGGTACCACTGGGGCTGTCTCAGTGCAAGTTTGGGGCTCCATGCTTTTGGCAGAGAAGGCTGGGTTGGTATGTAGCTTTCAGACCTGCTGTATTCCTTAGAGTTTTGTGTGGGGCTGTAGCCACAGTCTGCTTGTATCCCCATCCCCTCTTTTTTGCAGGGCTCTTTTCAGTTACTCTATGAGGGTGCTTCACTCACCACTGTTACCAAACGTGCAACGGATTAGGGGAGGGGGTGTTATAATGGTGGGAAGTGGATATGGTCATCGTTCTCCTTCTTGTCTTCATGGGACTATGTGATTCTGTGGCTGGTGATCTCCATGTATGTGAAGTAGGTCGTAGGTCTCAGGTTGCTGATTATAAGATTTTTAAGTTCTTCCAAAGTTTCTTGCCAGCTTGCCAGTCCAGTTTGCAGACTCAGTCCGTAGCGATTGTTCTTATACCTATGGTTGTTAGCTTTTTTTTTTTTTTTTTCTTTTTTCAACCTGAATGTTGAAAGTTGATCTTGTAGATAGTATTGAGTTTCTTTGTCTTTTGTTCCCACCTCCCTTGAAGGTAGTCTAGGATGTGGAATGCTGCTCAGTTCTAATTCCCCAAAATGAGTTAGAGACAGGTTTGTCGAGGGGTCCTTACACTGTAGCCATCTTGGATTGCTCCCCAAATAGATGATTTCCTTTCACATCTGAGATTCTATGGTATCATTTCCTCAATTCCTAGAACAAGATGGGATATTTGATGAAATTTGGTGTGACTCACTAAGCTAAATCTCTTGAGCACAGGAAGCCTGTCTCATTCACCGTGTCTTTTTTGTGCCTGGAATCATGCCAGACACACATACCTTGAAATTAAATGAAACCTCCTACTTTTTTAACTGAGAGGCTTCTGAGACCTAGAGAGGTGAAGTATCTTGCTCTGGTTCCTACAAACTTAACATGCAGAACCTGGAATCATCTCATTACTAGAAAATATTGTTCAATGTTGGATTATCTATCCAATCTAGAGGCAAATAGTGAACATTTTTTGTAGTACTGGAGATTGAACCCAGTTGGGTTCTACCTCTGAACCACATTCCCATACCTGTTTGTTTGTTTAATTTTGAAACAGGGTCTTACTAATTTACTGCATGCTAGCCTTGAACTTGCTAACTTCCTGTCTGGGCCTCTCAAATATTTGGATTACAAGCATGCATCACTATACCTGGCCACATAAAACATTTAAATTGTGGTTTACTTTTTAAACCTGGTTTTATCAGTCGTTAGTGCTCAATTCTTTGTATCTTATCTGAGGACTAATTAGGGGATGTGCATGCCTAAAGAGTTTTGTGAACCATCCTGTAAAATGACACATGGAATATATTTTTTTCTAATCTTCTTTTCTTTCTTTCTCCTTTTTAATGTCAAAGGTTTTTCAGTTTGATTTTGATTCATTTATTAAGTAGACTGTGTTTGAAACTGGGATGCAGCTCAATGGTAGAATACCCACCTAGCATGTGCTGGGCTCTGGGTTTAATTCCCAGCGCTGGAAGAAAAAAAAAGCATATAATAATGAAACTGTGTTTTTCTCTCTTGGGAACAATAGAAGCAAGGTGAAAAAATAAGCATGGTGAGTATATTCTTTCAATCAATCTACACTTGCTTTGCTAAAATGCTATCTTAAATTTCTGTATACTAAACTAATTAAGGTGTATTTTTATCATAAACCTTGTGTTTTGTTGTTTTTAATTTTAATTTTTTTCAAAAATATTCTCTGTTTTGGCTTCAGGGAGGAGACATTTCCCTTCATAAGCCTTGACTATGAGTGGCTTGCTTCAGACACAGTGGAAATATGTAGCAGGGATAAGTATCCAACAAGAGGATTAGGCATTCATAGGAGTAAGAGAACCATCTGCAGTGACATGATAAAAGTGATACAGACCATTTAATCGCATACATCAGGGCATAAACTGATCACCAGCTGGGATCAGAAAGAAATTTCCCTGCCTGGTATAATATTGTACAATTAAGCAAATTTGGGGGGGTTTATGCCTTGCTTTAGAACATTCTTTATTATCTAGCCTCAAAAACAAACTCCTGGTTCTTGATTGTATTTCTCTCATTTCAAATGACCTTAAACATTCAAGTTTGATGCTGAAATACACATTGTTCTCACTGCCATGGACATTTTTCTCATGGTTTTTCTGTGTGTGTCACTCCAGTGAATGGTGGTCTGGAGCTTTCTACTCTCTTAGGCTTGTCTTCGTTTTGGTCAACAACACTGAAAAGATGGATGGCCAATGTTTGATGTGAAGATTGGGTCTAAGGGTTGGTGTCAATTACAAAACTGAGCTCAATTTTTTCTTTATTCCTTCATGCATGTGACGTGCCACAAAGTTAACAAAATATTGACATAGTAATTATTTAATGATGGACTGCTATATGAAAAATAGCATTAAATAAAACAAAATATTTGCCTTATGGAGAATGTAGAAATTTCAGGATAATTGGACACGCCCAAACCTAGAAAGAAGTGACAGAAATAAAGTGGAATAAAACAAATAATAATGATATTCAACAATGAATAGAACAAGTAAGTAAAAAGTCAACAAAAATAAGAGACTAGGACAATAATATAGCCAAACAGACATAATGGATCTCTGTAGAAACAATCCCTCCAACAATGACAGAAACACAGAATATCCTCCTGAATATTCTAGGCTATTAAATAAGACTGAATAAATATAAAAGGAGATAAATAATATGAAATGTATTTTATGACTACAATGGAATAGAAAGAAACCAGTAACAGATGGAAATTTGGGGAATATTGGATTAGTCTATTTTTGTTACTATAATAAACTACCTGAGGTTTGGTAAGTTTATTTAAAAATAACTTTTAATTCACAGTTCTGGAGGTTAAAGGAAAGATCACAAGCATCAGTTCCACTTAGGTGAGGACCTTATAGTAGATGGCATCACAATGGTGGGCCTGTAGATGACAGGAAGAGTTCATATCACAGGACAGAGGGCAAAGGCTGGAAGTGAACAGGACTTTTTTTTTTTTTTTTTTTTTTTTTATAACAACCCTCTCAAGAAAATTAACTCAGGATGACCTGAGATCTACCTTAATCCCTTTTAAGGATAGCTCCCAATGATCTGGACTTTCCAATAGGCTCCATCTCTGAAAGATCCCACCACTCCTAACATTGCCACAAGCTCCCAACACATGGACATGGGGTGGGGGGAAGAAATGCTCATATACAAATCATAGCTTTTATACTATATGCAAAATTTCAAAATAGCCAGTGGTTAAAGGAGAAATTAAGCAAAGTTAAAATTATTTTTAAATGAATGAAAGTGAAGGCACAAAATATCAGAAGTTATACAATGCATCTATAATAGTGTGTACAGGGAAATGTTTAACTATAAATTCTAGATTAAAGCAGAAGAAAGGTCTCAAAGCAATTATTTGTTTCTTCATCTAAAATATTGAATATTGGGAGGCTGAGACTGGAGGATCCGGGTTCACAGCCAGCCTCAGCTACTTAGTGAGGCCCTCTGCAACTTAGTGAGACCCTGTTTCAAAATAAAGAATAAAAAAAAAAATAGGGCTGGGGGTGTAGCTTGGAGGTAGAATGCCCCTGAGTTCAATCCCCAGTACTGCAAAAAATAAATAAATAAATAAAAATAAAATAAAATGAAACATTGAATAAATAAAAATAAAGAAGGCAGATGGAAGGAGACAGCAAAAATTAGAGTGGACATTAACAAAATAGGAAAACAAGACAACCTATGAAACCATATACGAGTTCTTTAAAAAGATCAACAACATTTAAAAAAAAAAAAAGGAAAAAAAAGAAAAGACTGTTATGTTGCAAACACTGGCTATATCTCAATAAAACAATCGTGCAGCATAAAATGTCACTACACATTGTAGGATGTGGAACATCTGCCCCATTTTCTGTGGACCTTCTAGATGGTAGCATCTTGCAACTTGTGGCCTTCAAAATCAATTAAATGTCCAGATATTGACATATGTCACCTAGGGTCAAATTCACTCCTTCTCAAGAACCATTTCAAGTCAGACTTACAATAAAATCTTGATAAATTCATATTGCTTTTTATTTTGTTCTTTTTCCCTCTAAAAGAAATTAGGTTTGGTGCCAGTGGGCCTGGAAAGTGACTTACATCTGATTTTGTGCTTCTTATAGGATGTAGATTCATTGACCCTCTGCTGAACAGGAGTGGAAATTTCTACTTCAATGTTTGGACTATATTCTATATGTGATAATTATATTAGAGATCTTTAGTTTTCTCCCTGAAAACTAAACTAGATACATTTTTTTCCTTTGCTTCTCAGCCCCAACAGATATTTTATCACATGTTAAATAGCTTCTTTTTTTATTTCAACGCTATCTGGCATTCAACATGTGAAATAATTGGTAAATCTGATGAGCATCTACGTTGACTGAGTCAATTAAAACTAAAACAGTGTCCTACCTAAAGATAAAATATGAAGGAGACCATGGGCTCTCTAGGACCTTTTTTTTCTTTCTCTTGCTATCAATGTCATTTCCATTTCCACCTACTTTATTTCAACAAACACTTACTGTGTATCTATTGTGTGTAAGGCACACTGCAAAATCACCACAATTATATTAAAGTGTGGTAAGGAGCCAGGCACAGTGTTGCCCACCTGCAACCCTAGTACTTGGGAAGCTGAAACAGGAAGATCACAGGTTTGAGACCAGCCTCAGAAATTAATCAAGATCTTGTTTCACAATAAAAAATAAAAAGATTTAGGAGTGAAGCTCAAAGATGGAATGCTCCTGGGTTCAATATTCAGTACCAAAAATTAAAAAAAAATGGTAAGGAATGGACTATAAAGAAGGACAAGTCTTTAGAAGAACAGAGAGAGCAGGTAAGACCTCACATACTGCTGTTCCCTGAGTTTCCATCATGTTTTATTTGAATCTAGTCTTCAAAACAATCCCTGAGTATCCAATACATCAAGGAAATTTTTACCTCAAGTAAGATATTATCACTTATGGATCTCATTTCACCTTTCACAATACTTTAATTTTTAGAATGATCTTTCTTTCTAATATGACAGTTTTCTCTGCAGAATTTTAAACCCTTATTCATATTAAGCCTCATAGAATAAGTTAATTCCTTCACATAAATACTAACTTTAGGCATATTTGACTATATCTGCAATGATTTTTCCACCCACCTCATGTTTCTATGTTAAATTCTTGTTTGTCCCCTACTATTTGTAGGAGCCTTACTTTAATGATCTTTTTTCAGTCTCTAAATGCAGAGTTCAAATTCCAACACAAACTGCAGTTATCATCCAATAGCCAATCACCCTGCCTTGATAAGGCAGCAAGTTTCTAAGGCGCAGGTGCAGAGGATAGGGCCGCCTCCAAAAATACAGTGCAGCATCCGCCTCACCCAAAAACAGAATAAATACAAAAATGTCCAGAGAGGCAGACCACTAGTTTTTCTAGAATACTTGTAGCTTTTCAGCAAGGTTTAATCGTACTGCTATCCCTGAGTGTAATTGTCAAGCAAGGCAGGCAAAATATGTCCTTTGGGGTTGGAGTAGGGAAAGATCAAATGAGTAATATTTCAAACATTTTTTCTTTGGAATTAAAATGCACAGTTTAAGCCATATTTCAATTATCAGCTTGACATTACTCTTTAAGCAAATGACTAGAGTTAACAAGAGAGCTACTACATTTTGAATACATTGATTTTCTGCTTGGTGTAAACTCTAAATAGCCGATTAGAAAGCTGTGAATCAGACAGACTCAGTGTACCTAATACATCCTGCAATACATTACAAACTGGAAACATTCGGATCTTTGAAGGTGAAATGAATTAAAAGCACATGATTGTTACAACTTCAATATATAAACAGTAACGACACACTAGCTCTTATCTGGCAATTTAAAAAATTGTCCACATTTTGCTATGCCTATCAACCTAATGCATAAAACTACTGAGCTTAAAGGTATAAAGATGCACAGATTTATTTTTCAAAAATGACTGTGAAATGAAATGAATACTTAATTGAACAGTTCTCAGTTACAGAATATGCTGATGCTACCCTCCATTATTTTCATAAGCAGCAGGATATTTCCACTGCTGTGTCTTTTGCTGACACTCTGGTTGTCCACATTTTGCTGCCTGGACCCCCATTTTATTGATCACAGGATTTTCTCATCCGCTTAACTAATATTCTTTGAGTTAAGAATTATTTGTCTTTTCTTAGCTCTATTCCCAGCACTGACAGTGTGACCTTGGAGAAATAGCTTCACCTCTCAGTATCTGAGTTTTCCTATCTATAAAATTGTATTAATAAGCTGGGTGTGGTGGTGCACACTTGTAATCCCAGCATTTGGGCGGCTGAGACCGGAGGATCCAGGTTCACGGCCAGCCTCAGCTGCTTAGTGAGGCCCTCTGCAACTTAGTGAGACCCTGTTTCCAAATAAAGAATAAAAAAAAAAAATAGGGCTAGGGCTGTAGCTCAAAGGTAGAATGCCCCCAGGTTCCATCCCCAGTGCCACAAAAAAAAATGTATTAATGAAATGATAGCAAATACCATGTCACTTAGAAGGGTAAAAAGTGATTATAGCAGCACAGGCTTGTTGTTGTAATTAGAGTGTCATGAAAAGAAGGCCTGTTAAGTTTGTAAGACCTCCTTCCTGTAAAACACTAAAAAATACAGTTTGCTATATTTTTTCTCTGAAATTTAAACATTATAGTAGAATCAAGACAGTGGAAGGAGATTTTATTTGTTTGATGTGACTACTCAACATATGAATCGCATACATTGATGCAAGGCACCTCCCAGTAACTATTGAGAGCTGTTCTCCTCACACTGATTCAAGTATTATGTGCTCTTTGGGTTCAGAAAACTCAACCAGGGACAATTTGAAGTCATGCAGAGTAGACTAGCAGCTTGCAAAGATGGACGCAAATCTAACAGGAGCGTTTATAACTTCAGCTTACTTGGAGGGAAAGATTTTCATCTTGAGTGGACTCTACCTTTTCTTTTACCTCCTCTGGCCCTCACTCTATTCCTAGCATACCTTCCACAGTGGTTGTCTGCTGCCAGATTGAATGGCTTTGTACCACTTCTTATTTCCCCAGAAAAAACAGTGGCGTCTCTGTCATCCAGTTTTCCCAAGCAGGGCCAGGAGCTCTAAGTTCACTGCCCTCTTCCATACTACAATGCAGCTTAGGGTTCTATTTCAGGAATCTGAAATAATGGAGAATAAAAAATTACATATGTATTGTCCTTTGTGTGGGTCATTTGCATTTTTAAAGTAAATGAACAATTTTTAAAGTCATATTTCAAACTCTGGGGGGTAAAGGGAACAGTTTTATTTGAAGGAGTAGCAGACAATCTCACTTTATTTAAAACTGCAATTTCTTCAGCCGCAAACAGGATCTCATATGTTAGGGCAGCTGTGATGCAGCATTATTAGACAGGTTACATAGAAACTTAGCCCAGTCCACCTCACCAGGTTCCACTTCAGGAATTAGTCATGCTCTGCTCAGTTGTGATATGTTTGAACTGTCTTTTGTTTCAGAGATAGCTGGAGAAAGTTTAGAGAATATAGCAATGAAAGTGACCGAATGAATGGAAATATTTTCTTTGGGGACATCGTATAATCAGGCTCTTCAGTCTGTAAAAATCAAAGCTGAATAGGCTCAAAGTCTACAAGTCTATAAAACTGAAAAGAATAGAGAGGGGATTCAGATGGACTTATTCATCAAATTCCAGAACAAAGGACCCCTTTTGAAGCTTGAAAAGGGAGGATTTAGGATAAATGGAAAGAACTCTTTTTTTTTTTTTTAACACGGTGGGGGATAAACTCATGGAACTCATTATCCCAACTATTGCTATTCATTAAAAATATAAATAGACTCAGACAAAGATTCATATCTGAATGAAGATCAGTAATGGGTTACTAAGGAAGGTCTAGTTTTAGTTTAATGGTCTGGAGCCTGTATTTATTGTTATCCATATCTGGTCTTAAGTTCTAGTACAGTCCTTACTAGACAGATAACTTAACCTTCAGAGTCCCTGTATGTATTGTGCTAATAATAATAATGCTTATACCCTGGGATTGTTGTAATAAATAAATGAGACAAGACAGACTACCTTCAGCATGCTGAGTGATGATGAAGATGATGAAAGAGACAAAGGAGAATATAGGAATGAAGAAAAAATGAGAAAAGTGAAGTCGAAAGAAAAGAACAGAGGGGAACAAGGGGTGGAGATGGGGGAGAAAGAAGAGGAAGATGAGAGAGAAGAGGAAAAGAAGAAAATGATTAGTGATGGTGATATATTATTCACTTGTTGATACCTAGCCATTCTTAGCTGAATCTCAAATATCTCAAATAGCATATTTCTGACACTTGAACAACACTTCTACCCAACAAAGAACATTAAAGGAATGTAACACACACACACATACACACACACACACACACACACACACTCACACTTTGACTTTTTGGTCCTCAGTTTTGCAAGAAATTAGATATTTAAGTTGATAGTTTGATTTGACCATGAAAAGCAACCAAACAGATTGAGAATATTTGCTTGTATATACAAGCTATCTTTTGGTATGTAAGAAAACCTGAAACTTTTCCCTTTTGTTTTCAGTCTTTTCTATTGCTAGTATCTTCTGAATCTCTGAAAAGCCAGATAATAATAAGTGAGAAGAAAGTACTTCCAGGGAAAACCTTGGAAAGTACAGTTGTGCAGACTTCCAACTTTTTGATTTATGTAAGAATTTGAACCCAGCATTTTCCTTTAAATTATTCAGTTATTCATGAAGAAGGACTGAAAAGAGGTTTGTGATCTCTGATGGTTGATCATTGTTCACATTTTGTTTTGCACTCCTGAAATGGCAGTTTTCCCCACCTTTTTAAATTTTTTAATTTTCTTATTGTCTATCTAGCTCAAATACCATATGGTTTTTCTTTTCTTAAAATGCATTCCTTTGCTCCCTTAACCACTGCAAAGAATTATACCTTCAAAATCCTTTTCTAACATTCAAATGGAAAGACTCACATGAAAAGTCCACCCCTAACACACACACACACACACACACACACACACACACTGAGTCACTCACATACCTGCTTATGCATATACTCCTTCCTATCGTCTCCAGGAAGCACATATCTAACTCCTATGTTGTGCCATTGCACTTAAGGCTGAGGTCTTGACCCTCCATCTGCATAGCTCTTATCTGTCCTGCACAGGGGCTTAGATGAGAATATCCGTTGCAGATATTCATTCATATTCTCTCTCTCTCTCTCTCTCTCTCTCTCTCTCTCTCTCTCTCTCTCTCTCTCTCTCTCGTCTCTCTCTCTCATCTCTCTCTCTCTCCCCTTCTAAGATAAATAGAAGTAGAAAGGACAAGCAGTTTTGATTAGCATTTAAAATGTTGTCAATTTTTAATGAAAGCATAACCTCCAACCATCAACTTCACACAAACTGGAGACAAGGTTGCAAAATGAATGCTAATACATTTGGCACACTTTCTCACACTTGTCCTTCCGTGAACTTTCCTTGTTGCTAATTTGTTATGTCAGCCCATATTAGTAGGTTTCAAAAGTCCAAACTGGCAAGTGTGGTGACCCAAAGAGAACCAGTGTTTGGAAGATCTTTAAATCGAAATATGGGAGCTGGGCAATGTATTAGCTATGTACCTGTAGTCCTATCAATGTGACTATATTAGTTTAGAGGAGTTGCTGAGTTTCGGGAATAATCTTTAGAGTCTTTCAAAATCTCTTTCTGAATGTGACATTCTTGTTTAGGACATAAATGCTTGCCAGGCAATTGACATCATTCACTGCATACAAATTATATATTTACCTCACTTCTATTGATAAGGCTGAAATAACAAAAGATATTCTAGATAAAATGGTTCTCCTCAAAGAACTTATATTTCTTATAGCAAAACATGAAAATGCACAAAATAAAGACATAAAAACACTGAAGAAACCATGCATGGTGGTGCAATTCCTATAATCCTAGTACCTGGAAGTCTGAGACAGGAGAATCACAGATATGAGGCCAGAAACTTAGCGAGACCTTGTTTCAAATAAAAATAAATAAACAAATAAAAAAGAGATGATGGTGTTTCTTGGAGGGAAAATACCCCTGGGTTAAATCTCCAGTACCCAAAAAAAAAAAAAAAAAAAAATTGGAGAAAAATAGATACGAATGAAAACTTAAGAACAAATTGCTAAGAAAGATTGCTAATGGTATTGCATATACAAGTCAGTATGGGTTTAGAATGTCTCAGAATGACCAGCTGCTTCACAAGTGAGTGAATGACAGATTCATGTCCCCTGTTATTTATTTACTTAGAAGAAGCCAAATAGGAGAACAGATATATCTGGTCATCACAAATTGGGGAGGGAAGACAACAAGCCACATTACACATATACAAAAAGCAGATCTTTGGTTGTTGAGCACTTTGCTTGGATCTCATTTCAAAACCAAAAATAGAAAAATTAAACTTATTCTTACTATATGATTTCATTCATGTACCTTCTTATCTATATAAAGGTATTGAAAGTTTAGCTCATCTGCACAAGACATGTCTATAGCAGCTATGTTCACAATTGTCAAAAACTTGGAAGTAACCAAGATGCCCTTCAGCAGGAGACTAGATAAACTTTGGCAGCTATACAAGGGAATATTATTCAACACTAAAATATGAGCTATCATACTATATGTGTGAGACAGCAAGGGTTGATGGAAATCTCTGTACATTTCTCTTAGTTTTGCCATGACCCAAACTATTTTTTTTTTTGTAGTACTGGGGATGAAATGGAACCCAGGAGAATTTTATCTCTGAGCTATACCCCCAGCCCTACTTTTTATTCTTTATTTGAAACAGGGTCTCATTAAGTCGCAAAGGGCCTCACTAAATAGCTGAGGCTGGCTGCGAACCTGCGATTCTCTGGTCTCAGCCTCCCAAGTACTGGGATTACAAGCATCCACCACCACACCGGCAGACTCCAAACTATTCTAAAATAAAGTCTTTAAAAAAAATCAAAGAAGACGTGAAATTAGCTTCAATTTCAGGATGATTTTAAAAATCATTTTTTGAGTCAACTCAAGTTTACTTTCACTCCTCTCTCCTTTTATGTCTCTCTCTTTGTCCTTCTCCTTCTCATTTTAATTCACCAATACTTTCTTCCAATTTATGTGCTGTTGAAGGGCCTAGTTGTGTGAAATAGGAAAATTTTATCAGAAAAATCTTCAAACACAGGACATTTCTTATTCTAGTACCTTCATGAATCAGTTTGAGTTTTCTAGTTCTCACTGGGTATACAGCTAATGGAATATTATATTTTCTCAGGATTCTATGTGAATCTATGGATATTAATCAAAAGTAATGAGTACATATTTGCATTGCGCTTATTGATTATAACAGGGATATATGTTTTTTTTTTTTCTGTGCAAATATCTACATATCCCCTTCCCCATGGGCCTGCATTTTTAAATTATTTTATCACCTTTTAGGGATTATTATATACTCTGTAGAAAACTCTTTTATTGATTCATGGGAGAGTTTTCTATTATTGAGTAATGTTAAAAGTAAAACATCTTGTCAAAAATAGTATTTAATGAGCTCTACATTTTATTATAAAATGAAATATTCAAATCAATAGAAAAAATTCAAAGATGGGAACTCAACATTGTAATATGCCCCTAGCATTCTTTAAAAATAAAAAATCTCTTGGAGGTAATATAGATAAGCTTACAATAAAAATAAGGATATTTATATTGTCGTTTTCTGGCTCCTCTGTATTTAACTCTAAAGTGTTAATGTTGTATTCAGTGTCTGGGTTAATTTAGGCAGAAGCTCACACACACACACACACACACACACACACATCTTTATTAAAAATAGGAATTGTACAAGAAGATGAGATGGAAGAATTAAAACTAAAGGTCATGAAATTTGATCATCTCCATATTTAAGGTTACCCTAAGTACTCTGCAAATAACAAGGTGCTTTAATGCCGTGCCTGCACTTTCGTCTTATTTAATATGAAATCTGTGAAAGATTATTCCTGAAGTCATTATCTTCAACTGTTGAGAGCATAGATCATGACTAAGTGACTGAAGTGCCGTGAGAACTCTCAATGGGATCCTGCTCAGGATCTGATATATGTCTCCTGGTATCCATCAAATTCAAATGATGTGCAAAAGAAAAGAGAGACAGAACTTTAATTTGTGTGTGTGTGTGTGTGTGTGTGTGTGTGTGTGTGTGTGTGAGAGAGAGAGAGAGAGAGAGAGAGAAAGAAAGAGAGAAATTTTCTTTTCTTAGTGCTTTTGAAATGCAGGACCAAGGCAAATTAGTTGAAAAACTGATGCCTAACAAAATTAAACGTAATTTTAAAAAGTCATGTGAGAACATTTTAAAATATTCCTCTGGAGGAATGATATCTGGCTTCTTCGAAATGATTGCAAATATATGAAATAAAAAAGCTTTCATAAATTATATCTTAACTTGTTTCTCTTCTCTAGGAACAAGTTGGTTAATCTGTGTAATATGTTCTGAACATATAATATTCATATAAATGTAAAAAGAAAATCTTTTATAAAATAATTTTACTTTAGGAAGAAATTTCTGACTTGAATGATAAGGGATAATATCATTGAGGAAGTATTTATCATGGATTCTAAAGGAAGAAAGTATGAGAGGGTATTTCAAGGTGAAAGAATCACATCAGTAATTTCACAAAGAGACCAAAATGTTGTCTGTAATAAGTAGATTATTGAATAGGAGAATATAGAGTGAAAGTCAGTTGGAGTTACTTTAAAATTTTGGATTAAATTTGTACTTGGGGCATGGAGAAACCACTAAATATTTTTGAGGAAGAAAATTACCCTAATAAAAGTAATTGGGGAAGCCAGGCATAATGGTGAATGCCTGTAATCTCAGTACTTGGAAGGCTGAAACAGTAGAACTCCAGGTTCAAGGCCAGCCTCAGCAACTTAGAAGACCCTATTTCACAAAAACTTAGGGCTCAGCATGTAGCTGAGTGGTAGAATGATCCTGGTTGTTCAATCCACAGTAACACACACACACACACACACACACACACACTAATTGGAGAGGACAATTATTTGTGAAGCAAATATAAAAGCAGCTGGTTACATGCCAATAAATCTATTTAAATTTGAAAATTACATAAGCAAAAGTTTTATGTAATACACCTAAACTACCAAACAGCATAGGTTATCAATGTTGTAGATCGCAGAGTATCAGTTGTTTGCCCTCATAATTGCATGGCTCACTCTACTCCCCAGCATCCCAAGAGAATATTATTCCATATATTGCTAGTCTTGGAAAAAATCAAATTAAAAAGTACATTCTCTACCGAATTCACACCAACATAAAATTGAAAAATTGTAAATTGACCATAATTTTTGGAGACTAGATATATGTAAGAAACTGGGAAGGTAAGAGACAAGAGGCAGGGAAATAGATTGAGGTTATTAAAAATATTATAAAGCACCGGTCATTGTGGTGTATGCTGTACTCTTGGTACTTGGGAAGCTGAGACCAGAAAATCTATGGTTCGAGGACAGTCTCAGCAACTTTCTGAGACCTTCAGCAACTTAGTGAGGTCCTATTTCAAAATAAAAAATATAATAGGTTAGGGTATAGCTTGGATGTAGACTGCCCCTGGGTTCAATTACCACTACCAAAAATAATAGTATTAACAATAATATTAATAATAATAGTATGAGACATAGTACAATAGGAATTGTAACTGTGGCAGATATTGGAAGGTGGGAAAACACAAGTTACATCAAAGGAAGATTCTCTAAACTATAACTGAGGAAAGTTGTGGGAAAAAACACAAGAGTAAGTCAATATTATTCTGCACTCAAAAGCAGGTAATAAAGTTGGGTGTGGTGCAAGGACAGTCTTAGCAAGTAGTGAGACTTTCATCAACCTAGTGAGATCCTATTTCAAAATAAAAATAAAATAGGGCTGGGTTGTATCTTGGAGGTAGAATGCACCTGAGTTCAATTCCTAGTATCACAAAAAAATCAACAACAACAAAAAAAAACAGATAGCAATGAGAATGATGGATACTTATCTATGGGTGGGAAAGAAGAAATAGTCTTTGAGTTAAATTTCAAGCATTTTCTGTTTCCTCTGGGCATGTCATCTGAATGAAACTGTTTAATAGATACTGGGAAAATCATGATGGGGCATTAGATAAAAGATTTCCCCTAGAAATTTAGAATAGAATTTATCTGACTGAAGAAAGAGAACACAAAGGGGTAAAAAGAAAAGATCAGAGAAAACAAGATCTAGTAAGCTGAATGCCCTCAGAATATCCATACTTGAATAGTTGGAACCAGTGAATAATTCCTCCAAAGGGTCTTTTCAGCTTTGATTAAACTAAGACTCTTAGAAAGAATATATTACCCTGGATTAATCCAGTAGGTAGTAAATGTAGCCACATATGTCTTTAAAAAGGGCTGGAGGCAGAAAGAGATTGACTACAGAAGAAAGGAAAGCTAGGTGATGATGGAAGGAGAGTTGGAATGATGCAACCATAAGCCAGGGAATGCTGGCAGCCTCTGGAATATGGAAGAGTCAAAGAACAGTCTCCAAAGAGAACCAAACTATGGAGATCTTGAAGTTAACTCAGTGATAAGGGACTTGAGATTTTTGGCATTTACAACAATAAGAGAATAAATTGCTGTAGTTGTATTTTTGTTTGTTTTTATTTTTATTCTATTGGAGATTGAATTTAGGAGTGTTCTACCTCTGAGCTACACCTGCAGCCCCCTGCCCTTGTTTTCAAATTTTGAAACAAGGGTTTCCTAAGTTATGAGGGCTGCTTTATTTTTTCTGAGGCTGGTCTTGAGCCTGTGATCCTTGTGTCTCAGCCTCTCGAGTACTGGGAAAACCAGCAAGTGCCACTGTACAGCTACTATTGTTTTAAAACACTAAATTTGTGTTGTGTTGTGTTGTTTTTTAACAACAATGAAAGGAATCTTTTATGAAGGGCTTACATAAAATATATGGTAGGAGTTGGAAGAGAGAGATATATAAGAAATGAATCAGGTATGTTCAGTGATGCATAGACACAGAGGGAGAATTTCCAAATTGTTCAGCCTTGAAAAATAAACAGAAATTCTTCATCTTTCAAAGTGGAAGTCTGGGAGGCATGAGGTAGAAGAGTTAAAGGTAAGGATTTTAAGTTGACTTGAGTTTCTCCGGTCCAAAGAGAAGTTTGAGCTTTCTAGAGCCTGCAAGTTAGCTATCGTGTTTCTGGAATTTGAAAAAAACAACGTTTTCCAGTGTATCTTGTTGGACTTTATGTATTTCATGGACACATTGGAGGAAGCTTGAAAGGTGGTGGTCATTTTACTGGAAAGATTTTCATATGGATTCCAGTAAGCTAGTGAGCTGGGCAAGCTGAGTTTCTCTGGTACACCACTAGTATTTAAGTCCTTTTGTTTGTAGTTACTATAAGTTAGAATACAAGCATATTTACAGATAATTGAATAAGTCTCTGTAGTTTAGAAAATAATTGTTCAGAGGCAGACACAGAAATATATACATCTGTGTATAAATATATGTTGATATATATGTATATGTAGTATGTATCTCTACTATATATTTATAAATATTATTTAGTAATAATAAGAAAATAGATGAATTTATGTAAATTTGACTGCATGAATGTGTGTATGAAGTTATTCCAGCTTCTGAAAGGTCTGACCTTGGGACTAAAACAGGTTTACATCTGCAATGAGTCTATCAGTTCTTGATGAATCACAATGCTTGCTTGTGTTTAATCATTGCTGCTAGTAACAGCTGACAAGTAAGACCTGAGGAGAGAAGGGGAGAAACATAAAGCAAGTGAGTTCTATTTAACAGAAGAGGAAAAAAAGCCCTTTCACAGATGATTCTTTTTGCATATGGATGGAGTAAATGGAAAGTTATTCTGCATATTTATATAAAGTATATAAAATTACAGAAGATGTGTTTAGTTCCCTTTGAAAATAAACCCTAAAATGTATTTCCTGATAAGCTTTTTAATTTAAGATACCAGAATGAATTATCCATTGGCTTTTTGGGGGGCGGGGGAGGACTGGGGACTGAACCCAAGGGTGTTCTACCTCTGAGGAATACCACCAACTCATTTTATTTTTTGTTTTTAAATAGGGCCTCACGAGGTTGCTGAGAATCTCACTATGTTCCTGAGGCTGGCCTTGAACCTGTGATCCTCATATCTCAGCCTCCTAAGTACCCGGATTACAGGCATGTGCCACAACACCAGCTTATCCATTAACATTTTAGAAGGAGAATTGCTTATCTTAGTACTCAACAAGAGTGGTTGTTTCTGCCTCCAAAGGTCCATAAATGATTTTTAAGTGTAAAGGGTAGGGGAATAAAGGCAAGGATGTAAGTAATAGTCTTCAACATCTGGGGTAAGCATGAAAAAATGATTTGGTTTAGGTGATATCTGCTTTCTTCAACATACCATCCCTCTGGCCAAGGAATCATGGGCTGATTTTTTCAGGAAACATGCTAGGATTTTATGGCATAAGAAACCTTCCATTTCTGTGTATATAAGCAGGAAATTATAGTCTTCACCAAAACAAAGCAGAGCAAAGCCATACTTCATCACCAGTATAGAGAGAGACATACTTTCTTCTCCACAAATGTCTTTCAGGTTCTTAAGGTGCTGTTGATTCCTCAGCAAGCCAACCCAACAAGTCACAGTGGAAGATGTTCTCAAAGGGATGTGACTGTGTTGATGCACTAGCTTTGGTGTAACCATGGCAACAGGAAGCTTCTCTTCAGTGTCATAATTTGAGAAAGGGCAGAAAAAGTAGCACGTGGCCTGGAAGAAACTCATTTCAAGCCAAGAAGGGGAGCTACTTCAGTTTGTTCCTTTACTTCCCCACATTGCAGGAGTAGACCCTGGGTAGCTTCTGTATTTTCCCCTTGTCTTTATCATCCACCGGCCCTCTCCACCTCAGATTTAGTTCTAAGCCATGTTTGAAAATAAGCAAGTTAATCTTTCTATGGCCCCAGTGCTGTTACACTGACCTAAATTCTTGGAGCTTGGAATTACATTACCAGGCCTGGACCAAAGAGCCAAGGTTTCAGAAAGCTGCTACTCCAATATCTTTTGTGACAATCATACTTAGGTCCTGATTCCAGGGAACCTTGAGCACTTGCAAATATCCCCTGTCATTTCACTTCTATTTGGACTTCAGCTATAGGATTGGTTTTAGTTCTCTTCCATACCCTCCCTGGCCCCATCTGAGTTTCTCACAGCCCATCCCATGATTCTAGCATGCTCTTTCTCTGCACTAGTGATTTCCTTCTCTCACCACCAGACACTTGGCATGACAAGAATGCAAATAGATGTACATTTTGTGCATGCATGTGCGTGTTTGTGTGTGTGTATGTGTGTGTGTGTGTGTGTGTGTGTGTGTGTGTGTGTGTGTGCTGTGGATTTAATGCAAGCCACATTCCAGCCCTTTTTACTTTTTATTTTTGAAACGGGGTATCTCTAAATTGCTGAGGGACTTGCTAAGTTGCTGAGGCTGGCCTTTAACCTTGAGATCTTCTTGTCTCAGCATCCCAAATATAGTGTTATAGGATTGTGTCACCATGCCCACCTGACAGTCCCTTCTTTTTAGCTAAATATCAACTATTGCCACAATTTGCTGAATGTGGAATGTGCTTTTGGGAATTAGGTCTGTGAATTTGCTCTGCTATGGTACCATTGGTACAATGGTGCTTGACTGGAGGCCAAGTCGGGCTGGAAGCCCAGTAAGTGAGTTTCCTGAGCATCTCAGCTCTCTCCCTTTTTCTCATATCATCAGAGCTAAGATACCATAATGTTTCTGTTCTAAGAGAATACAGAAAGTAAAACAAGCTCAAAGTTGCTTTGGGTTAGTTTTGTGCCCTCTGTCAATTAACTGCCTACTGTTTGAACTGAGGCAGTAGGCCACTGTGTGTCTCCTTCGTCTATATAGTAGATCTCTTCTGAGACCTTTGTCATAGGGCAGCATAGGGGGATGGATGGCAGTGTCAGATGAGGGAAGTCCTAGGGGAGAGAAGAGAGTCTGCCTATGTCTTTTATCTGTATCACAGTAATCTTATTGCTTGTTTGAGATGAAGGAAGGAAGAAGATAGAGAAAACGTCAGCCTTTGCAAGCAAGGCTAGAACCAGTGCTCAACTTAACAGTGGATGCAGAGGATAGAGGCAGCTCAAGCTATGATTTCCACTTGTCCACCCAAGCAAAGTGGTTTCCCTTGTAAGAAGCTGAAATAGGTGGATTTTGTGCTGCTTATTTGCCTTAGTTGCAATTAGTTTATATGGACTCATAGAAATATATCTCCACCAAAGGAAGTTCTTTTATCTCTGTCATTTTATCTAAAGTACAGCATTTCTAGGGGCTGATTATAAGCAGGCAAAAGAAGCCTTGGTTGCTATTTTTTCAAACTCCAATCAATTCACAGGGATGATTAGATTCAACTATTGAGGGAAGAGTTGACGTAATCTATCCAAACGTGTCCCTGAGTCATCACTGAAAATGTGTGTAACCACGAACTGATGTATCTCGCCTTGCCATTTCTTTCCCTTTTAATTAGCAATCTTCTCCTCTTGTTTTTCTTTTTTTTTTTATTTCACTTTTTTTATTTCTCCCTTCCCATCCATTTAAGGTTTCTATCATGGAAAACATTACTGCAAGCAGTAACCACTATTTGAATAGTGAAATCAACAGCACAACAAGCATGATTCTTAATGAGGTGAGACCTGTTGCCTCCTCTGTCGTATCAGAAATATTTGTGTGCATATGTATTTTAAAATGTTAGGAAAGATTGTGTGCAAAAGGCGCATTGGCTCAACCTTTTATAGATTGGAAAGACTCTTGTGATTCTGTACCAATATATTTTTCTTGAAAGAATCATTTTTATAGCCATTTTCCCTTTCTATTACTTCATTATTCTTGCTTCTTTATTTAGATTCAATGCCATGCAAATATTATTTAAGCCTTACTCAGCTAATGCAGTGATTTTTAAATGTTTTAATGTTCCATTTGACATTCCCGCTGGCCCCATTTCTTGTGCTGAAAAATGTATTAATTCCCATATCAATATATATGTATATGCAATTTTTTGCCAGTCAGAGGTATAAAAAGGTATTTTCTGTGCATACATTAGGGAAGTTATTACAAGTAGAAGATAGGAGAGAATGCAATATAAGAAGAACAAAGGAGAAACTGAAAAAAATAAAGCCAAAGAAAATAGGAGATAATTTCAAAATATGGAAAGAGTAGGAAGGATAGAAGGACTTTGAAAGTTAAGGGAAATATATGGAAAAAGTAAAGCACATTTAGTGACAAAAAAATTAAATGGCCAAATCAAATAGGAACAGAATAAATCATTTGAAAAAACATAGAAAGAAATTTATTAGGGACTGATGACAAATTATAAATGAAAAAAAAAAAAAACAAAACAAAGAAAGCCTGCTGTTGCTGATGGGTCATTTTAATTTAACTGAAAAACTCTGATTTTCTACACTATCAGTCACATTTTTTCTGATTTTACCAAAAATACTATCTTCCAAGTATTATTCTTATTAATGTTCTTTTCATTTCTGCAGGAGGCATAAAAATAACTGATGAGTGTGGGAACATAAGCCGTGTGGTTAGTGAGGCAGGGGTGATAATTAGAACATGCTGTACTATGCAGTAAACAAAGCTATTATGAACGAGAGAGTTCTTTATAGAGTGTTTAAAAAGAGGATGGAAATAATATACTTTCCCTTGACTGGCTTAAAAGCTCAGCTGGTTACTACCCTGAGAAATAAAAAATAAGATAAAATAATAAAACGGTTGGAATTAATTGGCCAGTGGATTTGGAATCTAGTTAAATATATCTGTACATGTTATTGATATATATATATATATATATGTTTTATTCCATATTAAATATTTTTATTTCATGATCCCTTTTCTTGTCCAAAACTTCAGAAGTTTGAACTATTTCTCAATAATTTCTAATGAAAAAGACTTCATAATTTTTGAGCCTATGTTTTAAATTTGTTCTTACACACACACACACACACACACACACGGTACTGGGGATTGAACCCAAGGACATTCTACCTCCAAGCAATACCCCCAGCACTTTTCTAATATTTTGAATTTTAAAAAGTTCTCACTAGGTTGCTGACACTCTTGCTATGTGGTTGAGGCTGGTCTAAAACCTGCAATCCTCCTATCTCAGCCTCCCTAGTACTGGAATTACAGTCATGCACCACCACACCTGGATCTTTTAGTTTTATTTTAATAATTATAATTTAGAATTCAGAGAATCAGAAACCTTATTTGTGACCCTTATTTTACTTAGGATCTCACTAATTAACTCCCATTCTAAGGTCAAATAATACCTTGATTCTAAAACTATACACATTCCTTATTAAGGACATTAGAATTCTCCAAAGAGACAAAACCAATAGGTGAGAGATAGAGAGAGAGAGAGAGAGAGAGAGAGAGAGAGAGAGAGAGAGAGAGAGAGAGAGAGAGAGATTTATTAGAGGAATTGGACCCCATAATTATGTAGGTTGAGAAGTCCAAGGATGGGCCATCTTCAAGCTGAGAACCGGGAGGCTAGTAGTGTGACAGTCTACTACCAGGGATCCAAAGCTGTAACTCACAGTCCAGGGTCAAAAGCCTGAGAAGCTATTTATTCACTGGTACATCTCATGTCCTTGGCTGTCTTACCAGAGAACCTGGAACCAAGGCCATGAGATTAAGGGTATCTCAGCTCCCGAAGAAAGAAAAAATAATTTACTTTACTTGTGGCTTTCTGTCCTTTCTGGGTCTTCCATCAAATGGAAGTTGCCCACTCATATTGAGTGAGTGTGTATTCTACCTAATAAATCCACTTATTCACAGACATATTCAGAAACAAGGTTTTCTTGGCTAACTAGATATCCTTACTCCAGTTCACATTAACACCTAAAATTAACCACCATGTTAAATATGTTCAATACATTTACATGGCTATATTTGAAAGGGAATTTTTGAAAAGCTCTGTGAAATATTACACAATGCTTTTCCCTTTTTCCTAACCTCCCCTAATCTTAGCTATATTAGAAAGCTGTGTTACTCCCTTGTCTTCTCATGTGGGTAGATGCTTCTCCATTTTTTCTCATACAAGTTGTCTTAGCTGTTATAAAGCATGATTGTATTATTTGACCACACAGTGATAGAATAATTCTTCACTAAGGTACTCCAATAATCTAAAACTGTGATTAATTTTCACTTTCTCAAACTCCTTTCCTTAGTAAACCCTTATTAATCACATAGCTGGGTTAGTCACTAAGGTCTGGAGATACAGTGGTGAATATATATGCTTTCTTTGTCCATAAACTCTAGAAAAGGAAAGTAACAGGTCTATAATTGCCAATACAACAAACTATATAGAATATAGAAAAACAGTTTAGTGACCCAGGCAACAGTTGCAGATGGCCTCATAAGAGAGAGTGTGGCACTTTAATTGGTATGCAAAAATGGGGAGACAGAAGTCAAAGAGACTTTTTAGGTAAATGAATGAACAGAATTGCCCTGAGATACAGAGCTGTGAAATCTGCTGCTGGTAACAAGGGGTAGATAGATTTGGTTTGACTTTATTTAGGTATTTGTAGGGCTAGCACTGGATATGGTTCTAAGTAAAAGATGATTCCTGCCTCTGCAGAACTGATGGCCTAGCAGGAGTGGTGGAGATGTGGTTGTAAGCCACTAAATCCTACGGATGTTGATGGAGCTGGAGTAGAAGGATGTAAAGTGCATGCTAGACCCAGAGGATGGGTGACAGATTGTCAAGGATGAGGTGTCAGGGGATTCATAGCAATGCAATGGTTTTCTAATAGGTCTGTCTGCTTCTGCTTACGTTCTGGTAGGTCTGTCTGCTTATTGTTCTTACATTGCCTTTTCTATGCAGCAGCCAGGTTTGTCTCTTTGAAACTTAATGCCAATAATATTGCCCCTCTGCCCCAGATGCTGCAGTGACTTCCAAACCTCCTAGAACACAGTCTACAGGCCTTTGCCTGGCCTTATGCTCATTACATCTGGTCTCCAACAACTCTACAATCTCATGTTCCTCTCCTCCCTTTTCCTCTAAGGGCCTCTCTGCTGCTTCTCCTCCTCATTCAGTTTATTTATGCCCTTGGACCTTCCTCTTTCTTCCTGCCACATGACTCACTGTCCTTAGATGTGTATTCAAATATTCCCTGCTCATAGAACATTTTCTTAAACAGAAAACTTAGAATAGAATCTTTTCATACCCTTCTCTTTTTCTGTCACTAAAATTATTGTTATTCAGTAATATTTATCATCATTTAATGCTATACCATTTATTGATTTGCTTTCTTCCTGTCTATCTTTTTTTCACATAAAATATGTTTCAGTGATGGCATGAACTTTATTATTCCTGTTCACTGAAATATCGCTAATATCTAGAATAGTTCCTGTCATATAAAAAAATCCTTAAGGTGTTTATGTTAAATTAATGAATAAAAGAACCTAATGTGAAGTTTTAAGAAAAATGATAGTGACTGATTAAAATTTATCGGAAATGAGACTTTAGTTTAATCTGAATTACTTTCCAAAAAATGAACACTTTCCTCCAGTAGTCTTTCTTGCCTCAAAAGGTATGATTTTAAAAGATGTTTAAGCAAATTCTGGGGACTCTCATGTTAAGAGGAATTTGTCCTGTAGAAGAAATCCATGCGTAAGGCCTAGAGTTGTATTAAATGAGCCTGAGGTTCTCCAACATTAATGCTTCATGATTCAATAGACAAAAGTACCAAGACACACTTTCAAAGAGCAATATTTTCCTATGATCTGAATCTTTATGATAAATTTTTAAAAAGTGATTCAAATATATTTGAAAACATTTAACACAGAAAATTAAAATAAGCTTGTTGATGGAATGAACTTAACTATATGAATAGGTATTGTCAATCTTCAAAGCAGGAATAACATTTCCAGAATTAATAAGATTTATTTGAATCTAGGAATATCTGGTTACAAAACAACTTACTCTGGAAAACACTTTTTTCTCACAAATGATAGGACATAGTAATTAGCAAAATGCTTAAAAATTCAGCATTTTCATTCTCATACCTCTCTTTTCTGAGTTCCTTTCATCTCTCAGTGTCCTGGTAACTAATACAACTCAGAATGTATGCATCAATGATAACAATTTGATAGCATCTCTCTCTCTCTCTCTCTCTCTCTCTCTCTCTCTCTCTCACACTCACACACACCCACACACACGCACACAAACACACACACACACACACACACACACACACACACACACACACACACTGTCATTTTTGCATGAGAATGAGAAGGTGGATTCAGCTTGAAGACAGAGTTATGGTTCCAGGTGGCAAGGAGAGGTCACTGGTCCATTTGTTTTTGTTCCTCTGCTGTGAGTCTGACTTCTCTGTTTCTGACTTCTACTGTCAACATGGCTGCAATAGAGGGGTTGTTTTCAGTAGTGAAACCACAGTGAAATGAAGGTGGGAGGCTTGCCAAATATTTCCTCTTTCTGAGCCTCCACTGAATTTTTTTCTACCAGCCATAGAGAAGGTCAGGCAAGAAAGGCATGGTGATAAACTCACTTGTAAAATTATTCTAACAAAGCATCTGTGAGCTACTGCTTGATCAAAATGACAGACATCAATCAGAATAATAACTTCAAATATGAGATTTTCAATTAGCGAGTGAACATAAATAAACGTGTCTGGAAAATCAGCATAAGGAATTTTAGATGGAGACAGCCAATACATAACAAGAGAGAGGCGGCCAGCAGGGAAAAGGTATACCATTTAACAGATGCAAAGCAGCTCCCCCAGTACTCAGGGTCGAAAAAAGACCTAGATAAAACAGCTTGCTGATCAACAGCGACCTGTGTACCATTATCCTTGAGTGATGCTATTGAGCTTATGGACCTTATTAGAGGTTGGCAAAGAGAACTGATTCCATTCTACAAAGGGCAAGGGTAGAATAAACCTTTCTGCACTGCTTACCATGACTTCCAGATCTTCTCTACCATATGCAACAGTCAGACAAATTATCAAAATAGAAAGTCTGACACACAGAGGAAATATTCCTTAGGGGCAACAAGGGGAAAGACAATGTTAAGAAGGTCAGAAACTTTTCCAAAATGTTGATTTTGGCTATTCAGATAACTGAACAATCTAAAATTTGCTCATGGAGTCAGCAGAATAACAAGGGATTAACATAACCCAAATGAAAAAAAACTGACAACAGGCTTACCTTTTAAAGCACAAAGAGAAGGAACATGATACTTGGCTAGTGGCATGCTTCATAGACTACACAACTACCATAATTATAGCAACTACAACAAAATAAAACTCTCAAAACTCTATGTATATTCCACCTTTCATCGAAAAGCCACAAAGGTCTTTTCAAACAATAACTCATTAGTCTTTACAATACCCTTGTGAAGGAGTCTGGATGTATGTTATTAGTACTTTGCATTTCCATTGTATTTTGCCTCTAAGGGGCTAGAAGTAGGGGTGGATTTGGATTGTAAAATAGAAACCACTTCAAATTGATAGATGGTTTTAAACAAGGGTTGTGCCATGGCCATGAATGTGCCCTTTCAACAGGAAAAATATATATTTTGTAGAAGGGAAAGAAGGTAAATGGAAATGAGTAGGTGTCTGCCTTGATTATTTGATGGTTCTTTTTTCTCATATCTGTGAATCTAGGTGATCAGAGCTCAGCCAATGAACAGTTGACTATTTTGAGGATAGTCTGAGTCCAATTTCCCCATCTTAAAGAAATGGAATTCTGACATTTAGGGCCTTTTCTCCCATAGATAACCCAGTGTTCCCTTGTATTTTTCTAGTTTCTGGTAGCATGGTTTCAGAACCTAATGGATTGCTCATCTCATTCTGAATACCCAGCTTCTGAGAAACTCATACAGCTGGAAAAGCCAGGGGAGGACCTGAAGGAATTCAATTGCAACCACTCTGCTTTCCATCTAATGGGAAACACTTTTCTTATGGAGTTGTGTATTACTACAGGCTAAATTAAATAAACTTTTCCACTGCAACTTCTCCAGGGAGTTTCTTAGATATTTCAGGTGAACTCACCTCCTTATCCAATGACAGAATTAGAACTGCTTAGAATGATGTCACTGAATCTTTATTTTGATTAGATGGTTGTATCAAATAATCAGTAAGAACTCTTCAAACTTTGCGGTTTGTGAAAACACTAAGATATATAAAATAATTACTATAAGCACACCAGGGTATCATAGTACAGTAATCAATTAACATAATCAATAATCAATGTTCTAACATAGCATGATAGACTACTATTTTTATTGTAATAATTCGTGCTTTGTATTTATACATTTTTGTTAGGTACAAATTGATAAAGACAAATGTGCACACATTTCTCATCTGACCCTATCCCGGTAGGGCGAGGGAGCGGGGTGGGAATTGGGGATAGACTACTATTAAAGAGTTCTTGCAAGGTGCTAGAAAACTCTCATACATCCTGGAAAGGGTTCTTTCTTTTCCTGTTGCTCTTCCTAACTTGAGAAGTAAGATCTTTTTTGAACTCTATAGATTTATGATTTCTTTTTTATTATATATCATGAAAATTTTAAACATGAAGGACTGTGTTCTATTACAAAGATTTATCAAAAGGAAAATTGTTTTGAAGACTATAGTGTTGCAAATTCAATTGAAAGGACTTTACTGTTCCTTAACCCACTCTACTCTTTCCTTCCTGTGGGGTAACTAGTATTGTTTATCTGGCAAATATCTGCACATTTGTGCCTTTATGCAATTATTGCATATGCATGATTCCATATGCAACACTTAAAAATGTCTGTACTTAAAATTTGTGTTCAAGAGGCATTATACCATGAAAATGATTCTATATGTTGTTTTTCATCAATATTCTCCTTTCAAGGTAATTTTTTACAAATAAATATTGCTCATTTTGTTTTGTCTATAAGAGCTTAAATAAGGCAATATTTCAATCAAATTGAAATATATTCAAAAATAATATGCTATATCTCTGAAGAAACAACTTGGTATTAACACACGGAGATTTTTTTGCTGAATGTGTTTCAGATTTCTCTCTCACTTGGTCTTCTTTAATGCAAAAAAGTGACTGATAGAACCAAAATCTTCAGATTCTATTCCTTTTATTTGCTCACTGCCTAGATAAAACCATTACCCTAAAATTAGTGTTTGTCATTTCATTCATGTTTATATAATTGTATTTTAATCAACTACTCTGAAAAGAATGATTTAACTTTAGATTATATGTAAAAGTTTATCATATGTACATATTGTTATTTCAACAAATTGGTATTAAAAATTTAAACATGCAACAAAACTGGAAGAATTTTACTGTGAACACCTATATACGTGTGATCTAGGTTTTACCAATATTTACATTTCCTGCTTTATTATGCATCTCTTTTTCCATCCATTAATCAGTATTCTTTATGGTGAGCACAAACAAAATCCTATTAATTATTTTGAAATATAATGTGTTATTGTTAATATATTTCCCTCACTGTGTCGTAGAACACCAGAACCTCTCCTATCTGACTGTAACAGTTCGCCCATTAGCCAACCTCCCCTTGTTCTCCTTCCCCACTACCCTCCCAATGTACTTTCTACTTCTGTGAGATCAACAGTTTTAGATTGTACATATGAGTGAGATCAGGAGAAATTTACAAAATATTATTTAATGAGGTATTTTTTATTTATTGAATAGTCTTGCCAGAGTTTTCAAAATACTTTGTTAACTTTTTCTAAGAAACAACCTTTAATTTTATTAATTATTATGTTCTTGGATTGTTATTTTCTTCTATTTTATTAGCATATGCTTTAGTTTTTAACATTTTCTCCCTTTTGTTGTTTGTATAAATTCCATTAATTTCTGACCATAAACCTTATTCATGAATTAACAATTTCTTACTAGTTTTAAACAAAAATTTAACCATGTATTTTTATGTACGTTTTAATTTTTTTTTTTTTTGTGGTACTGTAGATTGAACTCAGGGGCATTCTACCACTGAGCTATACCCCCAGCCCTATTTTTTATTCTTTATTTTGAAACAGGGTCTCACTAAGTTGTGGAGTGCCTCACTAGGTAGCTGAGGCTGGCTGCAAACCTGGATCCTCAGGTCTCAGCCTCCCAAATGCTGGGATTACAATTGTGTGCCACCATGCCCAGTTTACACTTTAATTTAAATACCATGTTAGCTCACAAGGTTTTTGTTCAATCATTTACTTGTTATTTACTTTTATTTATTTATTTATTTTTGTTGTACCAGGGATTGAACCCAGGGGCATTCTACCTCTGAGCTACACCCCCAGTCCTATTTTTTATTCTTTATTTTGAAACATGGTCTCACTAAATTGCAGAGGGCCTCACTAAGTAATTGAGGATGGCCACCAACCCGAATCCTCCAGTCTCAGCCTCCCAATTAGTGGGATTACAAGCATGGGCTACCACACTCAGTTGTAATTTGCTTCTAAATGTTATTTTCTTTCACTTAAGTCTTATATAGATATATAGTTTTTTACAAAAATCAAAACTCTTATCTATTTGTACATCATTACTATTTAAGCTTATAGAGTTATGCTGTCAATGTATATGGCTAATATATATGACATTGCATTAATTGTATAAAACTTATTTTGTTTTTTAGGACACATTTTTTTTCTTTTTTTGTTTAACGGTACTGCAGTTTGAATCCAGGGGCATTCTGTCTCCAAGCTACACCCCAAGCCCTATTTATTTTGAAACAGGATCTCACTTAGTTGCAGAGGGCCTAACTGAGTAGCTGAGGCTGGCCAACCTGTGATCCTGTCTCAACCTCCCAAGCACTCAAGTAAGGAGATTACAAACATGCATGACCACACCCTGCTCATAGTTTTTTTTTTGTTTTTTTTGTTTTGTTTTGTTTTGTTTTGTTTTGTTTTGTGTGTGTGTGTGTGTGTGTGTGTGTGTGTGTGTGTGTGGTACTGGGGATCAAACCCGGGGACATTCTACCTCTGAGCTACACACCTAACCCTATTTTATTTTTTATATTGAAACAGGGTCTCACTAAGTTCTTGAGGCTGGTCTTGAACCTGTGATTATCCTGTCTCTGCCTTCCAAGAATTGGGATTACTGTGGCAATATTCATATAACCCAATTACTTTGCTTTAATGTATCATTTAAAGCAACATAATAGATTAAAAGTCTATATTTCATTTTCTGATATTAATAAGAAAGCTTAATCTTTATTAAATGTAATGATATATTTTTGATGGGGGTCTTTTTTTTTTGAGGGGGCAGTCTTTTTGGAATTGGGGATTGAACCAAGGGCTCTGGACTTGCAAGACAAGTGCTTTGTCGCTGAGCTGCATCCCAGCCCCATAATGATATATTTGATCTGATATCTAACATACTTAATATTTTTTGTTTATAATATTTTTTCTTTGTGGTCTTTTTTCCCAATTTTTATTTGATTATTAATTCTTTCTTTGTTTTATTCATCTTTCCTCATTCTGGTTTGGAAGTACAGCATTGCATTTATAGTCTTTCAAATGTTTAGTCATAAATACAGCATATATATGTATACATATATATATGCATTGTAATAATACATCTTAATGTGGTACAAGCTGATAGAGGTATATATGCACACAGCACTCATTTAACCTTCCCCAATTCCCACCACATTCCCTCCCACCTCCTCTCTTCCTCCCTTCTCATGTTCTTAGAGATTGACTTTGATTTGTTTATGAATGTATATTATATGTATTAGGGTGTTTACCTCTTCCCTCCTCCCATCACCTTTAGTTAGGTCACCTTCTTTACTCCTCTAAGATTTCTCCTTCTTCATCTAGAATCCCTCCTATGACCTGCTTTCTCCCTAGCTTCTGCACATTAGGGAGAGCAACTGATTTTTTCTACTTTTTGTGACTGACTAATCTCACCTAATATGTCTTCCAGTTCCATCCATTTCTCTGCAAATGATGTGATTTTGTTTTTCTTTATGGCTGATTAAATTTCCATTGTGTATATATCCCAAAGTTTTGTAATCCATTCATCTGTTGATGGACATCTTGGCTGGTTCCATAGCTTGACAATTGTGAATTGTGTGGCTATAAACATAGATAAGTATGCATTAGTCTGATATTTTGGTTTCCATTCTTTTGGGTAGATACCCAGAAGTAATATTGCTGGATCATATGGTAGGTTCATTTCTATTTGTCTGAGGAACCTCCATACCCAAATTAGAATGGAAATGATTAAAAACACATACAACAACAAATGCTGGCAAGGGTGTGAAGAAGTGGGAACTCTAATAGATTGTTGGTGGGATTACAAATTATTACATATTAATGTATTAAAAGTCTAAATCATTCACTTTCTCTTTCAGAATATAAGGACAGTTTTACACTAGCAGAATGAAAAGAAATTTCTTAACATTCTTATTAGTTATTATATAGTTTTAGTTCTACTTTTTAAAAGATGCAAAATAGTTATTATCATTATATTTCTATTTAATAGTTAAATAACTCACTGATATATCTTATGCCACTAACATTTTGAGAGGGATCTTACTTTTTTTCTGTGTTGAATTTCACTCTTTACTTGAGCAATACTTTGTGTAAGAGAAAATGTAGCTGATTTGCTCACTCTCCAAAAATACTGTGTATAAAATTATATTCTGATGATTTTTCACCCACTAGTTCACATCATTACTCATATTCTTTTTTGCACCTTATATAGGAAATGAAAAGTCTGATCTCAGTCCCATTGTTGCAAGCCCACCTGCTTCAATAAACACATGACAATGGTCATGACTGTATTAAAGGCATGAGGATAAGGTATGCAGGGACTCTTCGCCATCTGGGCTGGGGTGAGGGGCTCTGTGCTTTTCTCTGTAGTCTTACTGATTAGGGCAACAACCAATGTGTATGTGGCAGGTTACCCCATCCTTTGTTTCATCTATTTCTAGTTGTTGTATTCAGGATGATTGAAAGAACATAGGTGGTAGCTTGATTCTGATTCTTCTATTTGCTTCAATAAGGTCCTCTGACCTGCAATTGATGCTGAGATAAGGAGCTCTGATGAGTATAGCACCATAAATTAATCTGTCTTTGTCACCATTCCTCCTGTATAATGTACACATAATATATTTTCCTAAATGATAAGAACTGGTGATATTACATTCGTTAATACCTTCAGCATGCTCAAAAGAGTGTTGCCCAGACCTGTTCTCCCTTCTCCATAAATCTCCATCTTATCACTCTCTAAGTCTCATCAATATTATTTACTAAATATCTCAAATCACCTCATGGTGTATACTATACCTATGCCTTAGCTCAGACTTTGATTATTTCTTTTCTGGACTACAGTAATAATTTCCTAAGTGGCTTCCAGGAATCTTTATTTTACTTCAACCTATCCTCCATGATGCAACCAAAATTCATTTCTGAACTGCAAATCTCCTCATATTACTCCCACTCAGATCTTGCAGTGGTTGGTTTCTCACTATTCTCAAGGATCTTGACATGACCTACTTTGACTTCTCATCCCAACTTGTTTCTTCAGACCTCAATTAATCCATGATTGTCCACTGACCCTTCATTTTGGTTCTCTAGATCTGTACTCAGTTTCCTAACTGCTCTCTCTGTTCTCTCTTTTCCTGTGCTCTGTCCACAATGTTGTCATTTTGAACACTCTGCCCGATACTGGCCTCTTAGCTAATTTTCACTGGCTTTCCAAAACTCATTGTCTGCATCTCTCTTTCTGAGTAATTCGAATCCCAATACCCAAGCTGAGGTCCAGGCAGGCTCCTTGTTAGTGTTTGATGAATACAAATACTGTAGCAACTACTCCTCTGTATTGTGATTGCTCATTTTGTTTTCTCTTTCATTTATCTTAAAGTGAACTCCTTGAGGGTAGGAACCAAGTGCTGTTAATCTCTGTGTCCAAAAAATAATCACCTGGTACATAGTGGGAAGGCTCAACAAATATTTGCTAAATTCATAAATAAGTGATTAGCTTATTAAAATTCAATAAATGATTCACATTGAGGCCTGTGGAATAAAGGTGGTTACTATTAATAAATTAAAGTCCCACAGATTTATTCGGAATATTCTGATATAATTTAAAAGAAGTGAGCTTATACCTGGTGATGAGCAATTTGCTACCAGCTGTGGATCCTACAAAAAATTTAATATAATTTTGATCATCACAAAGCTCACAGAGACATTAAAAGAAATAGTTAAATTGGGCACAATCTTGCAGACCTACAATCCTAGTACTTAGGAGGTTGAGACAGGAGAATCACACACTCTAGGCTAGCACACTGTAAAGAACTTGCTTCAAAAATTTAAAAAAATAAAAAGGGCCGAGGGTATAGCTAAGTGTAGAACACCACTGGACTCAATCCCCAGTATCACACAGTAAGATAAAATAAAATATATAGTTAAATTTCCCTATAGTAAAACTCAAGGTCTTATTTTGAGTTTTAAAATCTACAAAAATTTTTTGAATTTTATTTTGTTAGAATTCTGGTCCTTTTCATGTATCCATTTTCCTGAAATAAATACCTAATAGAGACATCATAGCCACCCCTAATTCTGCCTTCCCACCTACCTGCCTCTGTCACTTGTACCTTCATGCCCTCTAATGCAGCATGGACAGTGTTGGCTATTTGGCTCACGTGTGCAATTCCTATTAATTTCAGAAAACGGCAGCCGCCAAAGCAATAGAGTGAATTTAATTTAAAAAGTGCAATCATGTTCTGCCTTGTGCTGAACTGGACTTGGAATTATTTGTGACTGTGATTTAGCATTATTTCTGGGGGGAGAGTCTCCCTGTTTAATACTAATAGTCGTCCTAGGAAGTTTCATTAGAGTGAACTGCAATTTTTATTGCTCAGGATTTAACAAACTCCAATCTAAAGTCTCAGTGCCACTTTCTCCCAGCCTCCCAATCTCAGATGAAATTCTAAATTCTAACAATGTCAGCCCGGGACTCAGCCCATCACCCAAGTTTCCTTGCTAAATCTCATACACCGGAGACCTCACGCCTCTTCCTTTCTCATGAGCGCCTTTCTTCTGAAATTTCTCTGCTCAACACTCCTGACAACAACCTGTCTGCAGATGCACCAACAGCTGCTCCTGCTGAAAAATGGGCTTGTCTCTCTCATGGGGGCTATGATTTCTGGCATATGCATGCCTCCTACTGTCTCTTTGGTTTTAAAGCAATTTTCAGCACACCTGCTTGCTTGAACTTTACTGACAAGCCCTCTTAAGAGTTCACTGAAGAAAAAAATATCCGTTTCCTAGGTACTTCCCTGTAATTCTAAATTTCATTTTAAATCTCCCCGTAAAGTGTTTACCCCTGTGGATGGAGAGACAATCTGTGTTGAGACAGTCCCGCTGCCTCAGGCAGGATCTCATCAGCTCTCATATCACAGCAGATAGAGAAAGGGATGATCCATTAAGGCAATAAGGCTAACTTGTTCCTCCTGCCAAAATTGTTCCTTAGAGTGTATTTGCTCCTGCCATGTCCAGTCTGGGTTTAACCATCACCTAAGAGATTATATCTCACTCCAACAATTCTCCAATTGGATGGTTCAGCTCTTTTGGCTTTGACTACACCAGAATTTCAGCTTGAGTCAACCACTTAGAAACACCACTTAGTTCCTTTGTATACTCGTTTCTTATTCTAAAGAACTTCTCCACAAAGTTGCCCTGTGGGTTATGTAACAGGATTGTATCTAATAAATTAAATATAAGAGTCAGCTTTTTAAAAATTCTTTGTAGTGATAATGGGGTGCTCAACCTTTGAGCTACATCCTCAGCAATATTTTATTTTTATTTTGAAATAAAGAGAGTCTCACTAAATTACCACACATTGGCCTCAAACCTGTGATCCTCTTGTCTCAGCCTCCCAAATGTTGGGACTATAAATGTGCACCACTGCGCCAGCTTCAGCTTGAATTAACTTTTAGGTAGGGATAGGGCTGAGTTTTCTCCTTAAAATGAGAAATGCCAACTTCACCTAATTGTTTTTAGAATTATTTAATGGCAAAGATAAATAAATAGATAGATAAATAAATAAATAAATAATTTCATAATAGACTATTCATTGCAATCATATGGGCTTTTGACCTTAGTTGAACTTCTTTCCTCTTCCAAAACCAATGAAAGCATTTTTATTATAGTCATAAAATATGAAGGAGACTGTTCTGAAACTGTAGCCTTGTAACCTTCCCAAGTTTTACTTTTCAGTGGGTCCTGGTAGCTCAGCACAACTTTCTACCCCTATCATTCCTCTTCACTAACCTCCTGCTCTAAGCTGACTGGCCTCTAACGGGTTGCACAGATGTTAGTTGATACTTACATAATATATTTTACTTGATCTCTTAGACATGTTTTCAGCTTTCAATTACTTATGAAAATCCATCAGTTAGACTTTCACCTACTAAATAAGGCTCTGTCACTCTCAAATTCCCTCAAGAAGGCAAGTGACTCTCTGCCCATCCAGAAACTGGCCCTGCTGAATGGACACCCTGTCACTGAGAAGACAGCACTTGTCTTTGAGCTGAGCCAGAGAGTGGAACATGGTGGATGTAAAGGCTGACATCTATTTCTTTGGAAACATTAAGCATAATGGGGAGGATGCCCCATTAAGAAAACTTTCAAATGCAGTTGACTTTGGGAGGAGCCTTGATCTATTCTCAATCTCTCCCTTTTCATGGCACATATAAAGTGGTTAGAACTCCCACGCACTTTTTCTTCAATGTCTTTAAAAACTGTTCAGCCCTATTCGTGATATCTCCAGTGATAGAAAAGATATTCTGCATATTCTCAGACAGTGAATGTCGTGCAATGCACCTGAAGCAACTGCCCATTGCACTGGCATTCATATTTAGTGTGCAAAGGTGATGCATTTCTGAAGGAGGGAGTCTGGTTTGTTCTGTAATGCCCTGAGACAGTCCTGTATCTCCTGCTGCGGCTCCTGACAGATCTTATAAAAGATCGTAAATTACTATCTGTTGAAATATATGAATTTAATGGATTCCATTAATGCACACCTGCACAGAAGAGATTTCAGGAGCCCAAAGATATGATCAGTCAAACAGCTTTAATAGTTATTAATTACAGAAGCAGACTATTTATCCCCCGCCTACATAGAAATCTGCAAGTAGTGTAATACTCACACTTCAAGGCTTTCTGGATGGAAGAAGAAAATGGGCTTTGGTTGAAAGGATCAAACACTTATTGTAGCTAATGCATTTCCATGCTGGGACTTTTTTATTTATTTATGGGAGAGAGGTCACCACTTTTATATGAGGATTTTAAGAAATTTAATGTCATGGAGAGTTTTTTTTTTTTTTTTTTTTTAAGAATCATATAAAAAGACTTTGACCAGCATTTAATACGGACCATTTCCTTTTACCTTTAAGTGCATGAAAATAAAAATGTTTATATAAAAAAAGTAGACTAACTATTTATGAAATTCTAAGTCAAGTTCTTATATGTATTCTTGACAATATATTGATTGAAATGGTTCGTCCGGGTGGCAAACATGAAGGTTTTATAAACAATAGCTTTGATTCAGTTATCTGTATCCTAGGGACTGATTCTCATCATCTTAATAATAATAATAATGGTGACAGAGTTATTTTTTACTTCATGCTTTTTGCCTTGTAGCAACTCAGTGAGGCAGATCCTATTATTACATCCGTTTTATAGATAGGTAAAGTAGAACATAGGAAGGTGGAGGATTTTACTCTTGATCTTGTAGCTAGGGTTCCTCTAGCTGCCTTTTGCTGGCTCCATGTCCTGAACCTCCATGCAAGGCTGCCTTCCAACCATTCTAAAAGACTGTCATGTGTGATCCTGTTTTTGTTCTGGTAATGGTGACTCTATCTATCTGAATGAAAACTTCAGGATATCAACTAGGTAGAGACACGTGCCCTTAAGGAGAATAGAACCCTAATGAGTACAGAATCAGTTTCTATGTCTGCAAACTTGGATGACAGAAAAGAATTGGCTAAGAACCATGTCTAAGGATGAAATTTACTAATATGCTATTCTCCAATCACAGAGCTAGGAAAGCAGCTTTCATCATGAGAAACTGATGTTAGCTCTCAAGACTCAGCTGAAGAGTCAGAGATAGATCATTGAGATGTACAGTCCTGACTGCATTCCTGCACACTGGATCTCACACCTGGATACTTACCTGGCTATTCCACAGCAGATATTGCATAACTTATGATATTTGTTACTCATTAAATTGGCCATTCCATTCTCTGACCCTTTCTACACTGAAGAATGTGTATGTGTTCATTTCCTTTGGCTAAGGAAACTTTTCTTCCTGTTGTCTGCCTATAAAATAGCTCATATTTTTAAAACCACATCAAACTTCACCCCCTTCATAAAGTCTTTTCTTCTTCCCAGGCAGAATTGAACATTTACTTTTGTGTCTCCTTGTGTATAATAATCTATTTGTATCAGAAGAATGGTAATGTTTTATTGTCCTGCTTTGTTTACATGACTTACTTTACCTGCAAAGACTGAAAGGCACTTGAGAGCAAGGAAAACTTGATTAGCCTCAATATTCTCATGCATGATTAACACACAGTAGGTGCCCAGAAGTTAGTTATGAATGAATGGATAAATAAATGTATATTCATAAAAGTGTATGAAGTGTATTTTTGGCTGACACATTGGGAGGAAAATGCAATGAAGACATTTTCTCCTTCACTAAAGAGCTGAAAGCGTATATCGGGTTTAGAAATAAATCACTCTTTTTTCAAGAACAGCCTGGTAACTGTCTCAATAAGTGAAGGACATATATTAGAAGGGCATTACACTTGCTGTTGACATTTCATTTCCTGTCTTTTTTGAATGGGCCTATACAGCTGTGATAACATTGCTCCTACTGTCCTGGTGATTGGGAAAACCATTTCTATGCATAAAGTCTCCATATGCACAAGTGTAACTTTGAGCAGATAGATGCAACTGACGTGGTTGTTGGTCATAACTGTGAGTTGCCATTTTCACCTTTCTTGGTATAAGTATATCCAAAGAAATCACTGGATGAATTTTATGTTGTATCAAACAGTTATTACCTGTATAGCATTTGAATGTCTTTTGCATAAACATGGTGTTGGATTTTCATTTCTTTAATTCTACTAGAAAATTCATCCAGGGTGGGGGCAAAACTATTTACTATCCATCTAATGGTTGTAAACATCAGAAAGATATTTAGTGATGAAACTGGAACAGCACCCAAAAATTCTGACTCCATCTTCTCTCTTCTCCATATTGCAAAATGAGTCTTGAATACATATAATCCCAGTACTTGTGGGGATGAGGAGGTTGGTAGGTTTGAAGCAAGCCTCAGCAAGAACCTGTTTCAAAATCAAATAGGGGTATAGCTTAGAGATAGAATGCCTTTGAATTCAATTCTCAGTACCAATCAATAAATAGATGATGATAATGATGATGGTGGTGGTGATGATAGATAAATAGATAGATAGTATATACATACATACATACATAAAAACATAAATACATACATAAAAGCAAAATGACTTTCCAAATAGAAACTATATTGAAAAGGAGGACAGCTGACCAAATTCAGTCCGTAGTTTGTGTAGTAAGTATCTCTGGGCTTAATGCTGATGAAAAAGGATATTCTAATTTCATATGTCTTTATACCAGAACTATATAAGATTGGAGAATGTGTATATCCGGCTACTTGAAAATCCATTGTGATTATTTCCATTGTTGACAGCATTGCTATCATCAACATTGCTAAATATTTTATACTGTTTTACAATTCCTAGAATACTCTCAGTTATATTCTCCTCCTCCCTGAATCTTACAAATGCCTTCTAAGGTAGCTGCAATAGTTATTGTACCCACTTTACACATGAGGTACTTGAGGTTCAAATTTGTTGACTCAGTACATTGGTAGTGGCATGATTTGATCCTGATAAGTTATTCTAACATATCCTATAGCTCATTGAATACCCATTGTATCCTCAAACTTTGCTAAGGGGATTTTATAATTCTCATCTAACACTCTCTTCAAAGCACAGGGAGCTCTCTATGAGGCCTAACCCATAGACTCTTAGTAATATTCCTTTGCTACACATCTATGACAGAAAGCGATTATGACAGGTACTATAAGAAACATCAAGATAAAAATGATATAATTCTTGTCCCAAAGACATTCATGTGTTGCTGTAATGATAAAAAAGGAGTAAAATTGAAGATCTCCAAAGGTACAAATAAGCATTACCTTGCTGTAAAAAGATAAATACTCTGAACATATAAACTTCAATACTGTGGAAGCTAAAAGGAAATAATAGTCCATTATTTTCTTAGGATCATTGAACTCTGGGATTGAGTGAGTTTGAACAATGGTCTATGCTTTTGGTTGTGCTTCTCTTAGGCTTAAGGTGTCCCATGGCTTCCTGTTGCCCACAGAATAAAATCTAAGCATACTGAGGCTTCCAAACTCTGTATTCTCTGCCTTCTTGTCCTTATCTGTCATCATAACAAGGTTCTCACCACACAACATTTCTTGCATTTTCCTAGAGTTATCACACAGAAAACACACATTTTCACATCTGGTGGCACTGGATAATCTGGCCCTATAGTTTCTTGTCCTTGACTTTCCTTTCTTAAAACTCCAAGTCTAAAATTACCCTGTCAAAAATAACTGCTAGCAACCACCAGGAAATTTTTTATTTTATTTTTTAGCACTGAGGATTTAACTCTGGCATTCTACCTCTGAGCTAAGCCATCAGCCCTTTTTTGAAAATTTAAAAGAGGGTCACACTAAGTTGCTGAGGAGACTGTCCTTCAACCTGTGATACTCCCATCTCAGCCTCCCAAGTATTTGGATTACAGACATATGCCAGTGTGCCAGGATCATCCTGGAGAATTTATACTTCTCTATTTGTATTCATTCTCTCTCTCTCTCTCTCTCTCTCTCTCTCTCTCTCTCTCTCTCTCTCTCTCTCTCTCTCTCATAGAATTCTTGATAAGTCTTCTGCCTCCCCTACTAGGATATGAGCTATTTGAGCTATGTTAGGGCAAGAGACTATAACTTACTTGACCTTTATAAATACATAGCTGAACCCAACACCTGTCATGGATTTGTCAAGTGAATGTGGAATGGAAGTTATAGATTATAAAGGGCAACTCTGTTTTTAAATTAAACATGTAGTTTCAAATACAGATATTTCTTCTACATTAAAGCCAAAAGTCATATCTCCTTTGCTTGTATCCCAACCAATGGTATAGTAGCTACTTCTTCAATGCCAAAAAGTAAATCTAAATTATTTTGTAATTTCTCTACTATATTTACATACACATTTTTTGAAATAATAAAAAAATTGTCATACTCTCTCTCAATTTCTTCTTATTTATCAATAAACAACTATTGTTTATGTAACAGTTTAGGTCTGATATACTTTGGTACAGTATTCTCTAGTCTCAGAGAACTTTAACAGTGACCCATTTCAAATGGATTTCTTGGAGACTGCTTGTAACACTCCTGAATACTCCTTAGAAACAAGGAGAAAAAAGTCAGAATTGGCCTGAAGCTCAGAAACGTCTTAACATTGGGAAAGGGCTCAGAGGAGTCTTCTAAAAGTGAGAAGGGTAGGTTATTATATTGCATTATTAATATGCAATGGATATGCATTTATTCATGTATGGTTGGCTCTACCTTTTAAACATTAAATTACTTTCTACCTTATGAAAACTTAGTTCCAAATGCTTTTCTGAAGTGGAAATTGTCCAGGGAAAAAAGGTGGCTTTGTTAGGTTGGTATTCGCGGCCAGCCCTAGGTAAAATAGTGAAATAGGCAAAGTTTTTTTCTTGGAATATTTTAGTGATAAATGGAAAGGGAAAGAACAAAAATAAAGCTTACTCTTGTTAAGGTTTCAGAGATCTGATGTCATTTACACTGTCCATTGCCATTATTGCATACATAGCCCAGATGTTGTGCACATGTTTCTTTGTGACATAAGGATAGGATAGGATAGGATAGGATAGGATAGGATAGGATAGGATAGGATAGGATAGGATAGGATGGGCTGCAGTAACAAAAAATTCTGGATTTTAGAGACTTTAATATAAAAGTATTTCTTGTTCCTGTACATCTGCTGAGCCCACAACTCCTCAAGGAAGCCATCCTCCAAATGTTAACCTAGCAACTCAGGCAATTTCCATTTTTTTTTTTTTTTCCCTGTCATTGCAACACACAGATTCTACAGTCACTGGGAAGGAAAGTAGAATGCTTCGGTGCTGCCTAGAACTTTTAAGTGGTTTCTCCTGGAATGGATATTTATCACTTTCATGTACAATGTTTTGATGAGAATTTGTCACATCATCTAATTGCAAGGACTCTAGAAAATGTGGGAGAGCTCACAAATATTTAGTGAGCAGTAACTACCTGTGCTTCACTCCATATCCTCAGCCCCTGCTAAAACAGAGCAGGGAAAGAAGTAACACTAAAAATAATCCTATAAATCAAATTAAAACTTCCCACATGCTTCTGTAGTTTCTGGTGGAGGCCACGGCAAACAACCAATCCAATTTACTACTTCTATTGCCTTCCCTAGATAATGTGTTCCACAACTTCTTAAATGGATTATGATATTTACTCACTGTTATGGGCTTAATTGTGTTCCCACAAAATTCATATGTTGAAGTCCTAAAATCTCAGTATCTCTGAATGCCATTATATTTGGCATTTTCCTTTTAAAAGCAAATTAAGTGAAAGTGAGGCCTTTAGGGTGGGTTCCTATCCAATCTGACTGGTATCCTCTTTGTTGTTGTCATTGTACTGGGGCTTAAACCCAGGGTAATTCTACCTCTGAGTTACACTCACAGCCTTATTTTATTCTTTATTTTGAAAAAGGGTCTCACTAAGATGCAGAGGGCTTTGCTAAGTTGCTAAGGCTGGCCAGCCACCTGTAATCCTCCAGTCTCAGCCACCCAAGTACTGGGATTACAAGAGTGTGCTACCACTCCAGCTTTGACTAGTATCTTCTTAAGAGGAAACTAGAGTACACAAAGACAAAACAAGGATGCTCATATACTGAGTCAAGCTGATGGGAAGATAGAGAGAGAATGTGGCTATCTGTAAGTCAAGAAGAAATGCCTCATAAGAGATTCACCCTCTTGACACCTTCATCTTAGACTCTAGCCTCTAAGCAACAAATGTCTATGGTTGAAATCACCCAGTCTGTGGTATTTTATTATAGTAGCTCTTTTTTGTAGCCTAACGAATCATTACACTCATGATGGGCTAAATGACACTGTAGTAATAAGTAAATTCCATAACCACATTGATGAAACTTAAACAGGTTTTTTTCTTGATCCCTGCATGTGTCCCTTCACAGGCCAGCTTGATGCTGCTCTCTAGGTGATATTTGTTTATAGCCAGATGTAGAGAGCCTTCACTGTCCCAAACACTGAGAGCTGCCTGTTGGTGGAAAGAGCAGGTACCAAAGTAGCTCCTGATATAACACCTCTCTTACATTACACTGGCCAGAGCAGGACACCAAGCCCAATTCAGGTGCAAAGGGAATAGGGGGCTTAGTCTTTCTGTTTGCAACAGCTTTATGATTACATTGCTATTTCCTATGGAAGGGTAAGGGAGTGGTGAAACTGCTGTAAACCTGGAGAGTTACTAGAGAAGGTAGCTTAGTGATCCATCAGCATGGATCACCTGTTTGCTACCTGCATGGTGCATTTATTTATTTATTTTTCTAGATAAGTCACTTAAACTCTCCAGGTCTCATTTTCCACCTTACTAAAAAAGGAAACAAACCCAGATGACCACTAATGATTTTGTTCAGCTTTAAAATTCTAAAGTTTTATTATTTGGTATTTTTTCTAATTATTGATTTATTTTTTCTTTCTCTTTCCCCTCCCTTCTATCTTTCCTTACTCCTTTCCTTTCTTCTTCCATTTTTCATTCCCTGTTTTCCTTCCTTTAAAAGAAATTATTTGTAAATTATTTCCTGGGCACCATAACACATTGTCCCCTAAGAGAGATATAATTAAGAGAGGAAAGCTCCTCAAGCTTCCTTTGTTACACTCAAACAATGAAGACACAGACACATACACACAAATAATTATATATATATACCTGAAGATGCCCAAGTCTGTAAAATTAATCATAAAACCATTTATTGCAGCTCCCAGAGGTAACAAGATATTATATTTAGATATAAAATGTCACCCAAAGAGATAATTTATTGGTGTTCAGTGTTGATGAAATTGAGTCATGAGAGGCTACATTTAATGTATATATCTTGGTGAAAACCTAGGCTGCTGGAGTGGAGAAGGTGGGTTTCTGGGCATGGGGCCTTGGAGATTATGCTTGTGTCTTGTAGTCCCTTTCCTTGATTGACTTCTGCTTCTGGTCTCCATGATGTGAGGAGCAGAGCTCACATGTTTCTTTCTCTCTCTTTCTCTTTCTTTCTCCCTCTCCTTCCCTCCCTCCCTCCCTCTTTCTTTCTCTCCTTCTCACCACCATGAGCTGAGATTCACAGTCCCAGGCTTCACATGGGCCAAGATCTGAACCCAAGATCTCCAAAGAAGACAGGAGGAAATAAATCTTCCTTTCTCTAACTTGTGGGGTAAGTTGTTTTGGATTATAAAAGTGAGAAAGCTGATGGAATCACAAGCTATGTTAGCATACCATGTAGGAAATATTGTAAAAATTTCAGTAGCTGAAAAAAATAAAAAGATGAAGATTCTCTCAGAGGAGAAATCCAACAAAGCAAAGAAAGAAAGAGCCTAAGTCAGAAAACTCTAGCAGGTAAACCATCTGAGAGAAATCAAAGTCAAGTTTGTAGGGACAAGTATTAATGCTGAGAGGCAAGCTGGCCTTGGATTATGGGATACCCATAGTTGTTAGCAGCAGAGGGACTGGGAACCCATACCAGTATTATCAAAGAAAACAAAATGGAAAAGTTGGAAATAATTTTGTGAATATTTAACAATAGCAAATAATAACAGTGTTAGGAATGATATAGAAAGGAAAATATCTGAGTTATTTAGAACATAATTTTTATTTATTTATTTATTTATTTATTTATTTATTTATTTATTTATGGTACTAGGGGTTGTGCCAAAGACAATTCTACCTCTGAGCTACATCTCCAGCCCTATTTGTTTTTTTGGTTTTGTTTTTAAAATTTGAAAGTTGTTGTGATTTTCCTGTCTCAGCCTCCCAAGCACTGGGATGATAGTCATGTGTCACCATGCCCAACCAGAAATATGTTTAATAGGCTTGCATTAGTTGATAAGCCAACTCAGGGGTGTGTGTGTTTGTGTGTGTGTGTGTGTGTGTGTGTGTGTGTGTGTTTTCTAAGGCTGTCATGATAGTTAATTTTACACACTAACTTGGCTACATTGCTACATCCAATAGTTCAATTAAACAGTAGTGCTGATATTACTGTGAAGATATTTTGTAGTTTGTGATTAAAATTTACAATCAGTTTTCTTCAAGTAAAGAGTATTCTTGGTAAATTTCTTTTTTATGTACGTATTGTTACATCATTGTGAGTCACACATTGGTAAAATACACGCACACAGCACTTGGTGCGTTTCCCTCCAGATCCCATTCCACCCCTTCGTCTTCCCTGTACATGTCACTGAGATTGGTATCTATCATTGCATATATGTACAGAACATTATTTAAACTCTTACCTTTATTGCATCTCTATCCCACATCCTCCTTCCCATAAGCTATCTCTATTGCTCCATTCAAACTTCAACTCCTTTATCTGAAGTGACTTTTGATAACTACTTTCTCTCTAGCTTCCATATAGGAGAAAAAACACAGCTATTCTTTTTCTGAGATTGGTTAATCTGATTAAGCATAATATTCTCAAGTTCCATCCATTTTCCTATGAAAGAAGTTTTATCCTCCTTGAGGCTGAGTAAAATTATACTGTGTGTATATACCACATTTTTGTGATCCATTTATCTGTTGATGAACACCTAGGTTGGTTTGCTAATTTGGCCATTGTGAATTGTGCTGCTATAAACATGAATATGCATGTATCACTATAATATTCTGATTTCAGTTCTTTTGGAAAGATGCTCAGGAGTGGTATATCTGGGTCATATGGTAGTTCCATTCCCAGTCTTCTGAAAAAACCTTCACATTGGTCTCCATAGAGGCTGCACTAATTTGCAGTCTCACCAAAAGTATATAAGAAGCCGGGCGTGGTGGCGCACGCTTGTAATCCCAGCATTTGGGAGGCTGAGACCGGAGGATCCGGGTTCGCGGCCAGCCTCAGCTACCTAGTGAGGCACTCCGCAACTTAGTGAGACTCGGTTTCAAAATAAAGGATAAAAAATAGGGCTGGAGGTATAGCTCGGAGGTAGAATGCCTCTGAGTTCAATCCCCAGTA
>PVLC010003979.1:0-34544 GCA_004027655.1 Graphiurus murinus | reverse complement strand
GTATATAAGAGTTCCTATTTCCCCACATAATCACCAGTATGTATTACTATCTGTGTTCTTGATGACTGACATTCTAACAGAAGTTAAATGGGATCTCAGTTTTGTTTTGGATTGCATTTCCTTGATTGCCAATGACTTTGAATATTTTTCATATATTTATTGTCCATTTGTATTTCTTCTTTTAAGAAGTGTCTATTTAGTAAAATTACCCATTTTTCTATTGGATTTTATTTTTTGTTTTTTAACATTAAGTGTTTTGAGTTCTTGACATATTCTAGATATTAGTCCTCTATCAGAGGAGGAGTTGGCAAAGATGTTGACCCATTCTGTAGGCTTTCTCTTTATACTTTTGATGGCTCCTTTGCTGCACAGAATATGTTCAATTTAATTCCATCCCATTTATTAATTCTCATTTTAATTTCCTGAGTTAATTTCTTAAAATTATCTTATCTACCTTTTAATCTATATGTTTTTTTAATTCATCCTTCCAACCATCCTACCATTGGTTCTATTTCCATGATTAAAACAGGTGGGAAAGGAGAAGAAAAAGAGAATATTTCATCCACTGCCACAAGAAAAGATCTAATTATGTCTTTATTTTCCTTACTAAGACTGATAGATATGATTTAAATTGTTTTTGGTAAGTGACAAAAACCAACTTCTGAGCATCATTTCTCACAGGAATTTCTTCTCTTCTGCACAGCTCCTTGCAGGAAAAAAATATTTACTTTGCTTTTCTTTTGCTGTCTAAAACTGTGGCTCAAATCTTTCATTATTTCAAGTTTAGCATATCTACTTCCCCCTCCCACCATATTGCCACATTGCCATGCTGTGTACCAAACTTCCATCTCCAGCTCTTCCAGACAAGTTTGCTGATTTGGTTTGGGAAAAAATGAGATCCTTAATATGAGCTTTTGGTTAGCACCTTTTAAGGTTTTAGCTGAGCAAAGCCCACAGTGGCCCTGGTGGTATTGGCAAAGACTCTCCTTGCTCTTCACCCACAGTGCTTTCTGAGGCAGAGGGCCTTCTCACATGAAAGGAACACCCATCTGTCTAGGTGTACTGTAGAAACACTTCTGTTTCCCATGAGTGCCCTTGTCTCAGTCTGCACAGAATAAGTGATATGACTGACAACTGAGAAACTCACCCAATTCATTTCCACAGACACTTCAATTTGGACTACAGTATAATCATAACCTAAATCGGATTGAACAGTTTCTTGTCTCTCTAATAGTGAATATTCAGACACAAAAAAGATGAATTTAGCATATGCTCTTTGTTTGTCTTCCTTTTGTTTGCAAACTTCTCAGAGGCAAACCTGTTAACAAAACTTGGAACAAGAAGTGCCTAGATTAGGAGATTATAACTGTATTTCTTCTATGAATATATATTCTTTATCCCACCTGTTATATCAAGGCATTATGAAAAAGAACACACATTGCAACATAGGATGAGTTAAAAGAGTTTGTTTCTGTTGTTCTAAACCTTCTGCAAGTTATCAACAACTATATGTCACTTTCTTAGGACATGCATTGTTTCATATTGCTGGAGTTCTGCTCTTGATTATAAGAATTTGATCTCTATGCTACATACAGATTGCCACAGTATCAGGTGGAGAAAATAGAAAATGTCTTTTTCACCTGCAGTTATAGCAAATGGTTCAATGGATAAAGTATTGTTTGGGGAAATACTGAAAGATAGATAGGGTTTGATCAAAGTATATCTAGAAATGCTGTAGTCATCTTCTTCTTCTTCCTCCTCCTCCTCCTCCTCCTCCTCCTCCTCCTCCTCCTCCTCCTCCTTCTTCTTCTTCTTCTTCTTCTTCTTCTTCTTCTTTATCATCATGTGTTGTTTGAAAGTGAACACAGAGGTCTTCTACCTCCCAGCCCTATTTTAATTTTAATATTTATATATTTATTATTTATTTACTTATTTTTGCAGTACTGGAAATTGAACTCAGGGGCATTCTACCTCTGAGCTACACTCTCAGCCCTATTTTTTTATTATTTATTTTTAAACAGGGCCTCACTAAGTTGCAGAGGGCCTCACTAAGTAGCAGAGGCTGACTGCAAACCCAGATACTTTGGTCTCAGCCTCCCAATTACTGGGATTATAAGTTTTCACCACCATGCCCAGCTCCTATTTTACTTTTTATTTGGAAACAGGGCCTTTTTAAGTTGTTGAGATCCTCACTAAGCTGCTGAGGCTGACTTCAAAACTATGATCCTCCTATCTCAGACTCACAAGTATTAGGATAGTAGGTATGCAACACCACACCTGGCCACAAAGGCTATTCTTTATTGCTTGTATTGACAGATCTACTTCCACATTCCTTACCAGTAATACATTTAATGTCTTTGTCAAACAGAAGCAACAACAATAACATTTTCTTAGTAAAAAAAAATGGAAAAGGAGCCTATATTGGTCAGGGTTCACTAGAGTAACAGAACTCACAGAGCATATATATGGGAAAAGGAGGTTTATTAAATCATCTTACAGTCCAAAGCAGTGTAGTCTTAGGCTTCTGACTGCATAAGGAGAGAGAGAGAGAAAAACCAGAAGCTGGTTGAGTCCTCCAAGAGCTGGAGTCTCAGAATCAGAGCAATCACTAATTCAGTCCCAGTCCAAGATGGAAAGATCAGGAAACTCTCCAGAGAAAAGATGCTGAAGATCCAGTTTGAAGAGCTGAAGACTGATCTCTCAGATGAGAGCAGACATGCTTCCTTCAGTAAGAACAACACATGCCTTCACACAGCTTTCTCCTTATTTTATCCAGGTCCTATACCTATCAGAATTGTGCTGCTACATTCAAGGCAGGACTTTCCCTTGAATCTGCCATTACATAAATCAATCATCTCATCAACACACTCAAAGTCAAATAATCTTAGGTGTTTCATGATTCAGGCAACTTGACAAATCAGACTGTCACAGAGCCATGTTTCTTTTTGATTATTCATGTCTTATTTAGATCCCTATTCAGGAATATAAAGTACTAAAGTCTGAGGCATAGTTTCTGTTGCTGTTGTTTTGGGAGGATAGTAGGGATTGAACCCAGGGGCATTTTATCACTGCACTACACCCTCAGCCCTTTTTAGTTTTTTATTTTTAAACAGGTCTCACTAAGTTGCTAAGACTGGCCTTGAACCTGTGATCCTCCTGTCTCAGCCTCCCATGTACATGGGATTGCAGGAGTGTCATCAAGCTGTCTGAAGCAGTCTCAATAGGACAATCTTGTCTTGATGACATGCCCACCCTATGCACATAGAAGGGAGATTTAGAAGGCCAGGGGTGGTGGCGCACGCTTGTAATCCCAGCATTCGGGAGGCTGAGACCGGAGGATCCGGGTTCGCAGCCAGCCTCAGCTACCTAGTGAGGCACTCCGCAACTTAGTGAGACTCGGTTTCAAAATAAAGCATAAAAAAACTAGGGCTGGGGGTATAGCTTGGGGGTAGAATGCCCCTGAGTTCAATCCCCAGTACCGCAAAAAAAAAAAAAAAAAAGAAGGGAGATTTAGAAATAAACTCCAAGATAAGGGGACGTAAAGGTTTTCAGAGAAGTAAGCAGAACTGAGTTTGTCTGAGTGATAATAAGTCTCTCAGTATATATACCATTTACAGTGAATTCTATAAGTCAGTCCTGACTTTCATTGCCCTCACATCCTCCTTTCCACCTTTTCAAAATCAACCTTTTCTAATCCTGTGTGTCCTTCAAGGGCCTGCTACGGCATCCTCTGAGCATTTCAGTGATGAATCTCTTAGGGCAGGGTTAGTTGTTCATTGAGAAAATATTTATTGAGGGTTTAGTATTAAAGTTCATCTCTTACAAACTTCATGACCGAATTTTATTCTAGAATGCCAACATTTCTAACCAACTCTTCTGTCTCTTCCATTCTTTTTTTTTTTTTTTTTGCGGTACTGCAGATTGAACTCAGGGGCATTCTACCTCCGAGATATACCCCCAGCCCTATTTTTTATTTTTTATTTTGAAACCGAGTCTCACTGAGTTGCGGAGTGCCTCACTAAGTAGCTGATGCTGGTCACAAACCCAGATCCTCTGGTCTCAGCCTGCCGAATGCTGGGATTACAAGCGTGCGCCACCATGCCCGGCTTTGTCTCTTCCATTCTTGAAAGATGAAAAGCAAGTTATCTGGATACCTGAAACTTTACAGAATGGATCATTATTCACTTAGATCTTTATCCTTACCCCAAATTCTGAGGGCTCTTGAGATCCAGGAGGAATTAAAGTGGCAAATTCGCACTAGTTCCCAAGAAATCAATACTCTTTGAATCTTAGAAATTCAGTTTTTCATATACTGATTCTTTGAGCACGTACCCAGCTCCAGGAGTGAGGACAGTGCTAAAGATATAGAAACTGAGGATACACAAACATATTTATCATCCACAGGTACCTAATTAGGTAGGCAGATAAGGAAAGGTGTTTGTGCATATCTGTCAGTGTATTGGGGGAGGGGTGTTACTGGGGATTGAACCCATGGGCATTTTACTTCCAAACTACACCTTCAGACCTTTTGGTTTTTGAAACAGAGTCTTGCTAGGTTGAAAGTCTCTCTACTTGCTGAGGCCAATCTTGAACCTGTGATCCTCATGTCTTAGCCTCATAAGTACTGAGATTACAGACACGAACCACCATCTTCAGCAAAAGGTATGATTTTTGAAATGTGAGTATTGCTAAGATAGCAAGGGGGAAATTATCTGGTAATTTTTACAGTAGTGTGAGAACATGTAAAAAAATCTACCTGGGAAATATTTTTTCTTCTTTTCATTGAGCCATAATATACTTGGGTCCTCATATTGTCATGTCTTTGAAACTCCTTGAGATCCATATCAGCTCTCTGCCACTAGTTCCTCTATTTTTTACTCTTCTATCTTAATGTTGTCTTATTTGTTTTTATTAGCTAATTCTTGTACACAATTTAAATTTTTCTAACATCCTCACACTCATAACCAAAAATGCCTACCATAGCACATACCTACTGGGTTCTTTATTTCACTCTGTCACTCTATCAAAGTCCATCAATGATCGCACTACCATATGAGCCTTTAGTAAGCCTTTGGCATGGGTATGTATTAAATACAAATTTTTAAAATTCTATCATTTTACAAAGTGGAAAGATGACCATGATTTTAATTCAGGGCTGCCTGTCTTCTTTTTCAACCCACCTGTCTATATTAATAGGAAAATATAAAAGAGTTCTTAAGGCAATCATACATTATTACTAGCTAGGATATTGGCCTCCAAATGCAAGTTCAACTTTTATCCTCTTGTGCCATGTAGGCCCTCAAGGATGTCATGTGATTCTCTAATTAAACCAAAAGTAGGCCTAGAAGTTTACTGAATCTTCCTGTCCAAAGTGACCTCCACCCCTTTGTTCCATTCAGCACACAAAGGGAAAGGGTAACCTCATGTGAAAAATACCCTGGGATCTTCTGTAGCACAGTCATGCCATGAGATAAAAGGCAGATGAAGAATATTGTAGAAGAAAAAGATAATGCACAAAGAATTGAAGAAACTAAGGAATTAAAGGAGAACTTTGTACCTGTCAATTTCTGATCATATTCACTGTATTCTTTCTATTAAAATATTTACTACAATATGGTAGTTCATTTGGGGTCCTTCAAGAATAATTTAATTTGGGGGTTTATTTAAAGTTGAACCCAGAGGCATTCTTCCTCTAAGTTGGACCCCAGCCCTATTTTATTTTGAAACAAGTTAAGTTTCTGAGACTACCCTTGAACCTATGATCTGCCTCTTTCAGCCTCCCAAGAACTGGGATTACTGTCATGTGCTACTATTCCTGGCATTAATTTAATTTTTAATGAGAATCAGAATCTTTTTTCTAAGAAGGCTGCATGTGTTTATGTATGTTAGGATGGAAGGATCTGCTGGGGAAGGAAAAGAGAGAGGGCAAAGAAACACTGTATTCTGTCCAAACCTATTTACTCCCATGAGGTACTCATTCAGCTCCCAAGGATGCTGATGCCTCCTTAGTTTATGCGGCACCTTGATCTGTAGAATTGAACCAAGAGCCAGGAAAATAGTCAGAACAACTTCTGAAGAGACAGAACATTATAAATTCCTGAAATCGCATACGCTTGTAAGATAACTAACTTAGGTTTTCATTAAGAGCATATTTACTTCATTTACCCAGAGATCAGAAAATCATATATTAATCAGTTTACTTATTACATTGGAAAGTTTATGGTATAGTATAATTTTTTCAGAATAAATTGGTTCAAGATATTTTGATACTTAAAAAATTAAATGTATAAATCTTATTTTTCTGAATAAATCTTATTGCTTGAATTTTTTATGGTATTGGGAATTGAACCCAAGGGTTATCTATCTCTGAGCTACACCCCCAGCCCTATTTTATTTTTTATTTTGAGACAGAATCTCAGTAGGTTACCACACACTGGCCTTGCCTCAAAAACGTTATACTCATAACTGGAATTACAGGTATGCCCCACTGTGTCTGGCATTATAATTTTTCAATATATACAGTTTCAAATAAATGATCATTTGTATTGCATCATATAAATTTATTATCTTACTTAATCCTATTATAATAGTAATTAATATATTTCTTACTAAGCAAATAAGGCAAAAATCTTAGCCAACAGCTTTTGTGGAAGAATGAAACTTAAACCAAGCCCACCCATCAGGAGATGGGGTGTCAGTTTGCATGGACTAGTCATTAGGAATTTGTGCTTAGGCTAGAAAGCTGGCTATCTACTTATAAACTCTGAAACTTTTAATAACATAGCATGCTGCAGATTTGTTTATTAAAAATGGCAATGATTATGGTAACTAATTCATGGGTTATTATAAAGATTATGTGAAGTAATGCACACAAAGTACTTAGAACAGTGTTTGGAACATATTAAGAACTTAATAAATATTGATGGTTTTATAGGATTAGCTTTTGAGGAGTGCAATGAGCAGCATCCATTGTTATATTCTAAGATGCATAATTATTTCAGGCTTAATTTAGGCCAATGTCCATGTTTGAGAGTGTCCAGCCTCGCCTGCTGGGGCATGTAGCAAGAGGCTTGAGGCAGAGGCAATGATAACAATCAGGTGGATGGCAGTACAGTGGTTGCAGATGGTCCTTTGGCAAAGGGTCACATTCATGGCTGGAAATGGAGATGATGTGGTCCAGCTCTCAGGGGATGGTAATGAGATGCTGATTAGGAATCCAAAGTGAATATGATGGTGCTTAGGGTGAAGCTGTGTCTTGGCACACTCACAGATAGCTGAGACTTGCTCCATACACACCAAGTACCAGACCATTGGCAGTCAAGGCAATCCCACTCCCCATTGTATCTTTATGATGCTTCTATCATGTCCTCCATTTGGGGGACCAACATTGGTTCCAAAATTAGATTTTGCTAGGCCCAGCATTTTAAAGTATTTTCAGGTAAGTGAATTAGGGAGAAGCCATATTGAAGTTACAGTGGTATTCCAAAGATTATCCCATATTTCTTTCCATTTAAAATGTTAATGTTGAGATTTAGAATACTATCCATGAGCATTAAATTTACAAGTGACAGGGCCAGGCATAGAATGTCACTCTTCCCTTCCACTACAGTCAATTACCTCTCCTTTTAGTAGTGGTATTGCCACAGCTGTGGTTTGTATGTATTGAATCTTCCAGCTGGAAAGTGAAGTAAACTATCCATTGGGCTACTTTATACTGGGCCAAGATTGCTGCACAATAATGCTGTATAGATTATCACTGATTATTCATAGACTGTTTTTATTATATTATAATTATCTCATATGACTGTGACCACTTGTGCATGTACATGATTGCTTTTGGAGAATAGTGATATTTAAAATTTTAAAAGCAATCCATTCTTCTGTTGATGAACACCTAGCTTGGTTCCATAATTTGGCTATTGTGAACTGTGCTGCTATCACATGGATATGCATATTTTACTGTAGTTCTCTGATTTTGGCCCCTTTGGAGAGATACCTAGGAGTTGTATAACCAGATCACATGGATTACAAAATTATGGGACAATAAAATTATGTCATTTGCAAGGAAATGGAAGGACCTTGAGAACATTATGTTAATTTCGATTAGCCAATCAGAGAAAGTGAAGAATCATATGTTTTCTCTAATATAGGCAAACTAGGGAGTAATTGGGATACCAGAGGGACTCCAGATAATGGAGACGATACCTCAGTGGAGCCAGGGAAGTGGTTTAAAAGAAGGGGAGTGGGGAGACTGAGGTTCATTAATGCAATTATTACCATCAACTATGTGTACATATGTGAAAATACCAATGTCAATCTCAGTACTCTATTTTGGGAAGGGGGAAATAGTGATGTGGCGGGGGGGGGGGCTACCAAGTGTTGTCACTGTCAAGGTGATTTACGTTATGATGTGAGACTATAATTCAATAATAAAAGCATATTAAATTTTTTGAATGTAAATATTAGGTTACAAATGTAAGGTAATAAAAGCAAATCATACTTACACTGACAGTATTCTTGAAGTATTCTTTAAATTCTTTGATTTGAGCAATATTTTATGGCTCTAAGTATAATTTACTCTTTGTGTCACATTAAGTTTTGATGACATTATGGGGAAACAATAGTCATATATTTACATATCTACTGGGGAATATACATTAAATTCCAAAGTAAGTAAAATAAGCATACATTTAAGATTATTTTAGATAAATTAATGTGTGATATATCTGTGGTAGAAGCTTATAATGTATGGGGTACTTATTGTAGACAACAGATTTTACTTCTTATTATTTAGATTCTAAGATGAGTTCTTTCTTTCTTTCTTTCTTTCTTTCTTTCTTTCTTTCTTTTTTTCTTTCTTTCTTTCTTCTTTCTATGGTACTGGTTATGAAACCCAGAGGCATTCTACCTCCGAGCTATATTCTCAAATCTATTTTTAATTTGTAATATGGTTTTTGTGTATATTTTTCCCAAAAGATTTTTCTAGTAGTGTGAGTAATGTATTGAAGTCTCCCAATATTATTGTATTTGGGTCTATTTGAGAACTAATGTCCTGAAGAGTTTGTTTTTAAAAAGTGAGTGTGTCCACATTCAGAATACGAATGTTTACTATCACTACACATTCTTGTTGGATTGTCCATTTTATTAGTAAGAAGTGACCTGCTTTGTATCTTCTGGTAAGTTTCAGCTTAAAGTCTGCATTATCAGATATGAGTGCCACTACTCCTACTTGTTTTTGTCTCCTTTTACATGATATATCTTTTTCCATCCTTTAACCATTAGCTTGTGGATATCTTCACCTGTAATAAAAGGAAATTATAGACCAATATCCTTGATGGACATAGATGTAGAAATTCTAACCAGAATACTAGTAATATGCAATCAAAACCATACTAAGAAAATTATACAACTTGACCAAGTTGATTTCATTTCAGGGATGCAAGGCTCGTTTCACATATTTAAATCAATACATGTTACTTACTACATAAATAGTACTAAGGACATCATCTCAATAGATGCTGAAAAAGCATTTGACCATATCCAACACCTGTTCATGTTAAAACACTACAAAAAAATCAAAACAGAAGGATCTGTTTCAATATAATTAAGGCAATACAATGAACCCAAAGTCAACATCATATTGAATGGGGAAAAACTGCAGAAATTCCCTTTAAAATCAGGAACAAGACAAGGATGCCCACTAACACATTCATTTTCAATATATTACTCAAGACTCTTGCCAGAACAATAAGGCAAGAGAAAGATATCAAAGGAATTCAAATATGAATAGAAGAACTGCAATTATCTCTTTTTTTTGCAATGACATTATCCTATATATAGAAGACCTTAAAAACTCAACTGAAAGACTTTAGAGTTAACAGATTCAGAAAAGTAGTGGGACACAAAATCATTCTTAAAATAACAGTCATTTTTTATATGCCAACCATAAATTTACTGAAAAAGAAATCCAGAAAATAATTCCATTCACAATAATCTCAAAAACAATAAAAAGCCTAGGAATAAATCTAGCAACAATGGTAAATGACCTCTACAATGAAAATTATAAAACAATAAAGAAAGAAATTGAAGATTTTAGGAGATGGAAAGATCTCCCATGCTCTTAGATAGGCATAATATGTATTATAAACATAATCATTTTGCCAAAAGTGATCTACAGAGTCAGTGAAATCCTTATCCAAATACTAGTGTCATTATTTAACAGACCTGGAAAATATTTAGTCCTAAATTACTAAAATTAGTACTAAATTAGACTTTGAAACTACCAGAAGAGGGCATAGGCCCAGCATTCCAATATATAGACACAGAAACTTCCTCAATATGATACCCAAACCTCAGTCAATTAAAACAAGAATTAATAAATGGGATGACATTAAGCTAAAAAGTTTCTTGTCTTCAAAGTAAAACATCAAGAGTCTAAAAAGCGAGCCTACAGAATGAGAGATCTTTACCAGCTATTTTTCTGATAGAGAACTAATATTTAGAATATACAAACAGCTTAAAAGACTTAACGCTAAAAAATAACCAAATAACTCAGTCAAGAAATAGGTAATTGAACTAAATAGACACTTTACAAAAGAAGAAATACAAATGTCCAATACATACATGAAAAAATGCTCAATGTCATTACTATTCAGGGAGATGCAGATCAAAAATATACTGAGATTCCATCTAACCCCAATCAGAATGGCAATCATTAAGAAGTCAAACAAAAATAAATGCTGGATAGGATGTGGGGAAATAGAAACTCTCCAAACTATTGGTGGCATTGCAAAATAGTGCTGCCACTATGGAAAATTGGGAATGGATCCACCATATAATCCAGCTCTAACACTCTTGGGTATCTTTTCAAAGGGACCGAAGTGAGAATATTATAGCAATATATGCATATCCATGCTTATAGCAGAACAATTCACAAGAACCAAATTATAGAATCAACCTGGATATCCATCAACAGATGAATGGAACCATTGGATATAAAACAATGAAATTCTACTCAAAAATAAAGAAGAAAATTATGTTTTTTGCAAGAAAAATGAATAGACCTGGAAAACATCATGTTAACTGAGATTAGGCAGTTATAGATAGTGAAGGGTTATATGTTTTCTCTTATATGCAGGAGTTAGGGAGTAATTGGGATACAACTCCAGTTGAGCCGGGGGGGGGGGGTGGTCTAGGGGAAGTAGGGGAGAAGGAGGATCATTGAAGGAAACACTTCCATTGACAGTATGTATGTATGTGAGAGCATCAATGTCAATCTGAGTATCCTATATGGGGAAAGGGGATGTGGGGAGGGATCTGGGGGAGAGCCCACCAAGTGCTGTGTGCATGTATGTTAGCATCACTATGAGCTACATTATGATGTGAGATTATAATGCACCAATAAAACTATCAAAATAAAAGACAAAGTATACCAAGTAAAACCAAAACAAAATGAGGTCTCACTAGGTTTCTGAGAATCTAATTTGCTGAGGGTGGTCTTTAAACTGGGACCCTACAGGCTCAGTCTGAGCTCTTAATATCATTGTGAGCTTTGCTCCCTCTACCATGGTCAGGAAACTACTATACAATGCTGTCTCCTATCCCAACAACTCTGCTTTGATCCACTCTAGCAAAATGGTTCTCTGTACTGTTTTCCCCATAGAATTCAAATTCAAATCAGTTTTATAAAGGAGTATCTGATTAGTGGAAACCAAGAATCTCCTCTCTCCAGCTGCAAGGAAGTGGGAAAATATAGTTTGATTAAATTTTTTATCATAATTCTGTATCGGAGTAGAAGAATGTATACTACTTAAAGATAAAGTGCTAGGGAGGATTTTGAATGGTCTCAAATATTGGGGTTTACGTTTCTAATCCATGAACTTTGGAGAATACATTATAACCATAACAAATATCCTCTCGATGAATTTTATTTCCTGTTCAGAGATTATCCTCTGTCCTGGTGATAGATTGGACTGAATAGATTTAGTATATCTAAAACCTACATAGAATTTTTCAGAAAAGAAAACAAGTATCACAATGTTTCTACTTCTACTTTTTTTTTTTTTTTTTAACTGGAATCCTCCAACAGTGGCCTGGGTGAAATCAGGAATCTAAATGTGACTCATCTGCTTTTGAAACTGTTTGGATTAGATTATATCACCACCACATAATTCATGAACTGAACTCCAGATTCTTATTTTTTGACTGTAGTAATGGTAATATGCTTGCACTGAAAACTATATATTTCAAGCCTTTTCTTATATTTACTGCTATAGTACTTGGAGATATGTTCGTATGTACACACAAAGCCATGCAGAGCCCTTTAGTATTCTTAATAATCCACTATTTGCAATAATCTAGTATCAACACTTTTCAAATGCGATGTGAGGATATGGAGGTAGGTTGGAGGATTTCACCATAACAGAAAAATGAGACAGAGTAAAACAAAGATGATGATGAATAAATGTGGATAATAAAGATAAAATGCCAATTATGAGTATATCAATATTGATGATAGACAGGAACAAATTCAGTACTGTGTATTTTATCAGCCAGTGTGCATGAAAAAAAACATAAAAGATTGTTTATACAGTTCATACTGTTAGAAATAGAGCTGAAGGTGGTTCCATATCCAAAAGGCCTCTCAGCACCACACAGGGCTTGGCAAATGGCTGATAAAAATCCAATATATGGCAATAAGGTCTCTATACCTCCATTTAAACAAAGGATTTCCAGGATTCCAGAAACATACACAGTTGCAATCTGAGTAATTTTATTGGTAGAAAGTAAAAGAGTCATTGGACCTATGGGGGTTGGGAGTAGAGTGAAGATAAAAGGTAAGGACAAGATCTCTAGTGGCTCTCTCTTCCTCTCTCTCTCTTCCTGTCTCTCTCTCTCTCTCTCTCTCTCTCTCTCTCTCTCTCTCTCTCTCTCTCTCTCTCTGTCTCTCTCTCTGTCTCTGTCTCGTCTCTGTCTCTTTTCTCTCTCCCTTCCTTCTCCTCTTTTTATCCCTTTCTCATTCCTTCCTTTTTTCCACTAATATAAATCCAAAATTTTCAAAGCAATTTCTTTAGGAAAGTCCTGAGAAAAGGCAGGATTTATGATTATAATGCTTCTTACTCAATCTGGGTTGATAGTGAAATGGTAAGGAGGAGGAGGAATCCTGCTTCTAACCCTCCAAATGGATATCTCAGCATTTCCCTTTAAATATCTTACCTAGCTTTCTTTGGCAAACATGCAAGATTTTTTTTTAACTTTTCTTACAGTTTTCCCTGTTTCCTAGTTATGGAAATCCCATATAGCCTCCTTGCCTGAACTTGCATCTAAGAGATGCAATGCTTTTCTTATCTAGTTCACATGCTCAAGCTCTACCTCTGTGCCAAATTCTTAGAGCATTTAAAGCCTGCGGCTTACAATTCAGCACTTAATATATCATTTACTCTTTGTTGTTGTTTCTTGTATCTTAATCCTCTTATTCTGCTTAACAAAACTGCAAATGATACAAAGCTGTGTGAGATAGCTAATCACAGAAAATACAAATTACAATTGGCAGGAGTAATGTGTCCAAGACACTATGCTAGATTTTGATGGAAATAAATGAAATGTCTGACCTTGTAGAATGACACAAGGGTGCCGTGCACTAGAGTATCAGTATCTCGGTACATATTCGATCCAACCAAAAACAATATAATAATACATCTTTCTCTGAAATTAAAAGTAAAAATTGAGTTGTATATGTGGTAAACATGTTAAAAACAGTTTAGAGAAAAACTATGGAGATCATTCATTTATTCATTTGTTGTTCACAAATTCACCAAGTATTTGTGATGACCTGTGAGGAGCCTTATATTATGAGGAGTACCAGGAATTTACAGGTGAAAAATGACTTGCGTCCTTCATTAAGGATCCCACATACTGCTGAAAAAGCTAAAACTGGTATAAAGTTTGAGGAGCATGGGATGGAAAGGGTCATGGTGATAAAAACAAAAGCTCAATATTAGCCATGGATGGGCAAATTAAAATGGGTAAGAAGTCTATACAACCTAAGGCGGATTTCAGGATGCATAGCTTCTGGAAAGCGTTAAGGAGGTGGTAATCCCACAGCCCTCAAGCAATCAGACCAGAAGAAAGATACTGTTATAAGTAACAACTGTTATAAAAAGAATTAGAAGATTACAGAGTACTTTCTAATGGGGGCCACATGGAATTAAAAAGTTTAAAAAATGAATCCCATAATGAAAGATGACAAAAGAAGAAAATACATAAAGAAAAAGAGATAAAGATGATTACTGGTAAACACTTGAAAAGCTCACATAAGAAAAAAAAAATGTCTAGACTTACTCTGAAAACATACACAGGGCAATATGGAACTTACTGTCATGGTAAGCAGGCAGAATTTGACTAAATATTAAGAAAAATGTTTTAACAGTAAACATGTTCCAAATTAAATTTTTCAGTCTTGAGAAAGAATGTCCTCAAGTAAATGATGCACTTTTTACTTAGAAATTTATTACATCATATCTTAGATTTTTTCCATAGTTAATAATAATGACACAATCCATGCTTAATATAACTCTATACTTATTATCATGCTACTTATTGAAATCCTATTAGATTCTAGGTACCATATTAGGCAACTCATATTTAGCGAGGGCATTTTATGGTTGAAACATTGACATGATTGATGGAAATACATCAGTTGGTCAAGATATAGGAATTGAGAAAGGCAACTTGAAGTAGGAGTATGCTCCCAGCAGAAGTACAGCTTTTAGGAGTCCTGATGTTGCCTGTAAAAATACTGAGCTGCTGTGAATACCACTTCACCCAACACAAGAAGTTTGAATTTGTCGTTTTTCACAGAAGAGTTTTTTAAGCTCCAAATCCTATTCCTTCACTAATGTAAAAACTCCTGTAAGTGTGAACCTTCTCACCATCCTTCTCACCACGTGTAACAGAAGGGTGCCAAACAATCCCAGAGTTTCCTGTTAGAGAGCATGCATCAAAGGTTGCCTTCCTTGGAGAAGAAAGCCTTAGCTGACTGTGGCTGTGGTCTTCCTGATTTCACAAGGATGAAGGGCTGAGAGGTATTATACTTTAAAGGGTGACATGGGCAACCTAAACAATAGCCAGCAGCCCCTGCAAAATCTGAAATTCTCAGATGAATTTTTGAAAGCTTTCAAATGTATATATGTAATGCTGAATTAGACCAAGTATAAGAAATGACCAGTTTTCCCAGTCAATTAGGCACCTGATTTCATATTGATAAACATAGAGAAATCATACTTATATAGTTATATACAGCTACATTTACTTTAATGGACAAGATCATGATTTATAGCTATTTCTTACATATCTATTGCTTCCACGAGGCAACAGGGCATGGAGGGAAGAGTTTCTTTCTCATTCATCTTTGCAGTGGTCACTATTTTCACCCAAAGCATTGCAGATGGACACTATGTTCTCATCATGGTGGATGGAGTTAGCAAGATGGAATTAGACAGAAATGGGAGAAATATCAGCAAGGGAGGGGATGGTAGTGCCAGCAGTGGTAAGAGATTCTGAACCCCTATGCAAATGCTGAAAATCACATACTAAACAAGATGATCAATTTTTATGATTATCACAAGATCTCTAGGTGCTGAAACCCTTTCTTCAGACCTGTTTCTGAACTTATTCTGGATAACCTATAATGGAATTAAAATTAGACTGACAGCCAAAGCCTCTATACCTATGGAGGTACAAACGACAATAGAAAAGGATCGTTAAAGTATTGAAGTTTATCCCAAAGATACCATATACCAAATTCTAAAGTAAGCAAACAGATGAGATAAAGGTATTTGAAAGCAAATAAACAGGAAGATAGTATCTGTTTTGCAGAAGTTTGCCGAAAATATCTTAGGGCCAAATAACAGATATTTAGTCAGCTCTGAGGGCCAATACCATAGAATCAATGTTTTTTAGGTACAAAAGTAATCTGATTTGCTTCCCCAAAAGTGAATTATTATGAAAATTTACTTATTGAAAATTTGAACAGTTGAATTTTAATGAATGACATCACAGTGTAGAAACAATAATTTCTCTACATTATTGACGGCTGGTGGCTTCTAGAGACACTATCTGGAACATTGACACATTTAAAGAGAAGTTCACTTGCTAGAGACAGGTCCCATGCCATTGACATATTTATGTCCACCAAAATGTTATTTAGGGGGAAAAGTCAGTAATGATTCTAGAGTAATTTTCATTCACTCAGGCATACCTAAATATCTTTAAATTTCAAATAATGAAATTAATTAGCAGTCTCTAAAGGTCATTTCAGTAATGCTTAAGATTTTGACCTCTGTAGGCTCAAAGGGATAAGAAAGTATTTCCTTAAAAAGTACAAATTACGTTATTTTGAAGTTGGGTAAGTGAAAAGGAAAATTGTTTAAATTTTTTCATTTACCTCCTATATTTTCCTCCAACTTTTATACTCTTCATATTATTCACATTGTTAAGAATGAAGATAATTTAGCATGGATATTATTACAGATGATTTTGCCATTTTTTTCTCCTCATGAAATTTAGAAGTAGTAAAGTTGAGAATATGCTTTTAATTCATCCTCACGAGATATAACAACTTCTCAAATAGGACTTTTTGCTTGAAAGAATCTTGTCCTAAGCTGAATTAAATAACTAAAAATTAAATATAGCTCTTAATGCTTCTAAAGATTAACATTGTGATATAATCTAATTTCTATTATCCTGTCTTTTTATTAGCATTTAAATTTTTATAAACATTTGCTGGCTCAAAACGGATATTATGCTCTTTTTAATGTTATCTGTCGAATGCACTCTCTCTTATTCATAATAATTTCTAATATCGTTTAACTGTTTGAAACTCCTTAATAATTTTAAACACCAAATTAACAGCTTTCAAAATCAGCATTAATTATTTCAACATTTTATTATTGTAACAAATAAATAGGCTTATATATCAAATGCCTGACGAAGTCCATGAAGGTTTTCATTTCAAGTCATATTTAGAATGCTTACCTAAATTTGAAAATAAATATTAATGGCTATTCAAATGTTAACAATAAATTCAGGGCCATGCCTTTTCCAAATCCCTAACACAATTACCTTGATGAGAGATGATGGGATTGTGTGAAGTCATACCTCTGTTGAGCAGGAAAATGATCAAGGTGTCAGAATGAATTAGGGTTCTGTGACTCCATCTTTCAATGTTAGAGGCTGAGACAGAAACCAGGTATTGTATATTTTTTTAGTACTATGGCCAAAGTTAAACTTAGAACATCGCTATATAAATAATTCTATATAAAAATAAAAAGAAGAAGAAAAGTGGCCAAAGTCTACAAACAATCTCCTAGGAAAGGAAACTTAAATCACAAATAAACCTGTAAAAATTCTGCTTAAACAGCAATGTTTTATTTCACTTTGATATTATATTGTGTGTATTATTGATGTGTGCCACCAAATGCAGCTACTTTTTTAATTTATGTAATTTTCCTGAGAAAGTGAATAAAAGATGCCTAAGCTAACTTCTTCCTCATGTTTTAAAAAAGTACAGGGGAAGGGATTGATCTCTCAGAGTCGATTTGCTTGAAATCCACAAAATTATGTATCCTTTTAGGAAGAGCATGCCAAGGTTTCAACCAGGTCTTGAATAAGAAATATATGACACAAAAGCTGGGCATGGCGGCGCACGCTTGTAATCCCAGCATCTGGGAGGCTGAGACCAGAGGATCCAGATTTGAGGCCAGCCTCAGCTACCTAGTGAGGCACTCCGCAACTTAGTGAGACCCTGTTTCCAAATAAAGAATAAAAAAATAGGGCTGGGGGTATTGCTCGGAGGTAGAATGCCCCTGAATTTAATCCCCAGTACCGCCAAAAAAAAAAAAAAGATTAAAAAAAAAAAAAAGAAATATATAACACAGAAGCCATATGCTGGAGTGTGACATATCCCATCCTCATTAGTTTTCTAAGAATCCAAGCAATGGTTATTCTTTGAAATATAGGATCCATTCATGGCTCTTGAAACATACATGTCTTAAGAAGTTGAGTGAAACTGAACATTTGTTGATAGTCCTTGCACACTGGTTACTTCCTCTTTTTGCATATAAGATATTTAATATGCATTGAGGAGGACTTCTGTCCCATCTTGATTGATCACTTGTAAACTACTGGGGGCAATTCTTGTCAGTGAGTGAGAAACCTAAACTCGTTTATCTTTATATCTTATCTGTTGCAAATTAAACTAAAAAATGTAGAATTTGCACACTAAAGTGATTCTGCTGTGGAGCAATATGGCTATAAAGCAGCATGATAACAAGCATGACATGATGAATGGAATACAATAAAGTGCCATGATTTCCATTTTGCCCCCCAGCAGATCTCAGGACTCTCACCTTTCAGAGACATAATAACAGTTCTCCAGGGATCCCACTAAACCCCCATAAAGGTAGTGATGCTCAGCCTGCCTGGGGTAGCTGCTCAGCCAAGCCAGGATGAGGCACTAGGCCTCCCCACACACAATTTTCATACTTACTCTCTCACTGTATTTGACCACACAGCCTGACAAGAGCATTATGTGCATATTAGAGGCACAATGTTAGAAAAAAGAGCATCGAAGGATGGCAAGGTAGAGTAAGTAGAGGGAACAAGGAACAGCAACTTCTTCCAGACACTCTCACCAAAAAAAGAAAGAAAACACACCCAAGGGCGAGTGCCTCATCCCTTTTCTAGAACCTTTTAAGTCACTGTTTTAATAAAGGACAGGAGTCTCATTACTTCAGAGAGATTTTAGGTTTCAAAAGATTTCCCAACACAGAACAAAATCAATTCAATAAATTTTCCCTTTTGGATTCTATCCATGCCCTGCGTGAAATCATAACTCTGAAAATGTGAAATATGTGGGGGTAAATCTTACAAAGTATTTCATTGTATTGTGGATTTTTTAATAATGTAGGCCAAGTTCTAAGTTCTGTGTACCCAGTGATATTAAAATCTTTCATTCACACCATGCAATAAGCAGTCCAACTTTCCCACTTTGCCAGACAATTCAGAAACTTTCTACAAAGTATCTCCCCTTCATCTTTAAAATGTTTACCTTACTGGTCCATTTTTTTTCACTTTCTTAGATTTTTTTTCATTTGGATAATACAATATTAACCAGTAATTTTGAATTTATTTTTACGATGACCTTATGCTCAAGCTTTATTCAATGGAAGGAAAAAAAAGAAGGAAAAAAGAAGGAAGGAAAGAAGGAAGAAAGAAGGAAGGAAGGAATGTAGGAAGGAAAGAAGGTAGGGAGAGAGGTAAGAAGGGAGGAAAATAAGAACAAAGGGGACTTGAGAACTTCTAAGACATAAGTCTCAGTGTTTAATTCTTTAACCAATGATGACAAACACATAAGCTTACCAGCAAGCAAAATAAATATTGCATCTTTTACTTTATAATTTAAGTGAACTGAGGGTTATCAAGAAATCATATAAAAATGTGATCTAGATATTCCCTTCTAGACAAGATGGAATAAAATATATAGATTTATTCTTCTATCTGAGAAACTTAAAATATAGGCAAAATATATTATTAACACTAATTTTCAATATGCTAAACAACAGTCTATGAAGGAAAGCCATCCCTGAAATGTGGGAATCAAATTATGTAACCATTTTCTTTGTCTCTGTTTATTGCAGAAAGAGTTTTCCAGGCCGTGACACAGGCATAAGAACCCAGGAGGAACTTGGCATGTTTCTTGAGTTGAGAAGATGGAGATATAAGTTTAGGTATACCAGGTGTCAAAAAATTAATGAGCAGCATATATTACAGGAGAACTCAGGTGTGGTGGTGAATACCTGTTATCTCAGTATTTGGGAGACTAAGAAAGGAGTATCACAGGTTTGGGAAAAGTCTCAACAATTTAGCAAGACTTTCAGCCATCTAACAATGCCCTGTTTCAAGACAAAAAATAAAAAAGGGCTGACAGTATAGCTTAGAGGTAGAATGCCCTTAGGTTAAATCCCAATATCCCTCACACATAAACACACACACACACACACACACACACACACACACACACACACAAAGAACATATTAAATGAGAGGGATGCACACAGAGAGAACTCTGGAGATCTCCTAAGGAATCCCTTTAATATTTAGTTAACTACTGATCAACCCATGAATGTGAAGAAACATCTTAAAGCAAGGGGGAAAAAATCTACTCAATATGTTTAGAGAGAATGATCTATTGGGTTCATATAAGTCAGGAATAGTTTTGTTCCCACCAGTCACTGTGCATTTTCAAATAATTCACCAGGCATTAGGGAGATAAAAGGACCTTGCCTTAGTACTAGAACAAAATTAACCCTAGATCAAATGTTGTTTGTTTTTATATAATCCCTAACAAAGATTAAAAGACCTGAAAGGACCTAAAATGTTTCCAAATGACTCAACTGTGTCCCAAAACAAAGACACATATGATAGAATTAGTAGAATGGACACTAAAACTCTTAGTGTTCAACAATCAAAAAGAAAGATTAAGTAGATAGAGAAAAGAAAGATATAAACACAACCAAAATGGAATGTCTAGAGATAAAAATTGCAAAGTCCACAATGAAAAATATGCTAGATAGGGTTAATGGCAAATTAAGAGTTGCAGCAGAAAATTAAAGGATTTAAAGTCATTGTAATATAACTTTCCCAAGTGAGGGGGGGAGGGGCGGGGAGGGGAGGAGAGATGAAGAGAAGAGAAGAGAGAGAAAAATTGAACAAATCATGAATGAAGTATAATTGGAAACTCCGAAGGGATCAGAAAGGAAAAAATATTTGGAAAAATAATGGTTGTATATTTTTCAAATTTGATAAAACCAAACATTCATAATCCAATACTTTTTAAAAAATTCTAAACTTTCCAAATTAAAGCTAGCAGGTCTCTTCATAATTAAGTTGCTCAAAACCATTACTTTGGAAAAAATCTTGGTAGTAGCTTTGGGGAGGGGAATGGCAAATTACAAACAGAATAAGGATAAGAATATTAGTAAATTTCTGATTGAAACCAAGCAATAAGATAGCTCTAAATTTGGAGCATTACTGCAAAATACTAAAAGTAAATGAAAAGTCAGCCTAGAAAATTTAACCAAGTGAAAGTATCTTTCACAAGTGAAGAATAAATAAAATCATTTTAATTATGAAAAGTGGAAAGAACACATCAACCATATACCTAATTTATAAGAAAGATTAAAAGAAATATTGTATGCAAAAGAAATTTTTAAATCTCTACACATAATTAGCAAAGATGGGAAATACTAATTACTTGGATAAACATAAACACATCTTATTACTTGACTTTCTTTAAAACATTCTAGATTGTGTAAAGCAAAAATAATAATATAGAGATGGTAATGTATGTAAAACATATATTAAAACCTTATCTGCGTGTTTGTGGTACAGGGGCTTTGCACCCAGAGGCATTCTAATTCTGAGCTACCCCTCTAGCCCTATTTTATTATTTTTATTTTGAAACAAGGTCTCACTGAGTTTCTGAGACTGGCTGCAAATTAATGATACTCCTGTCTCAGACTCCCAAGTACTAGGATTACAGGGGTGTGCCACCATGCCAAGCTTGAAAAAAATATTTTAAGAGACAATAGGCAAAGTATGTAGTTATACAATTGAAAAATTCTCATACTATCTGTGGCACACTAACACTAGAAGAATAATTATTATAAATTAAAGCAATCTTAAAGATAAAATCTAGCTGGGTGTGGTGGCCCACGCTTGTAATTCTAGCATTTGGGAGGCTGAGACCAGAGGATCCGGGTTCACGGCCAGCCTCAGCTACCTAGTGAGGCACTCCGCAACTTAGTGAGACCCTGCTTCAAAATAAAGAATAAAAAACAGGGCTGGGGGTGTAGCTCGGAGGTAGAATGCCCCTGAGTTCAAACCCCTCCCACCCATAATCCTACTGTTTCAGCCTAAGGGCCTCACTAAGTTGCTGAGAGCCTCCCTAAATTTCCAAATTACTTGCAGGCTGGCCTCACACCCATAATCCTACTGCTTCAGCCTTCCAAGTACTGGGATTTCAGGCATATACCACTATGCTCAGGTGAGGAAATATGTTTCACAAACATTTGTATATTATTATATTGGAATTGAGCTTATAGTTTTAATTGTAGAAACCTGTATCAAATGTATCTGTAAACATTAGAAAAACAGTCCCTTGGTACTTCCTCACTCACATCTCTTAAGGTACTTAATACAAAACAGAACATAGAATAAGAAATTGGTCAATGATTTTCAAGTTTCATGAAATACCTATCTCCCATCTATGTTAGGTACTTTATCCATGTCAGTTGTATACTTTCATGTTGGAATAACTAAAGACTAACATTCCAGAAGTATAGAAAGTATCAATATCCTTATATTCTGAGATAAATATAAGAACATTTGGCTAACTTTCACCATTAGGAAATTCTGATATTTTGTGTTACCAACCAAATATTTAGTATCTAATAATTTACCAAATATCTAATAATTCACTGAATATACTGATATAATTACATTCAAGTTCAGTGGAAAATCCATTGATCCATACTCAAATATTTTTTGGAAAGCCTGTCAAGTGACAGCCATTATGGAGGTCTTAGAAATTCAAGAAAGAAAGCTTTATGAATAGCTTAAAGAAAAAGGTTATTAGCACAAAACTCAAAAGTGGGAATAAGATAAATAATAGAATAATCATTACTATTCTATTTCCTTAGAGTTTTTGTGAGAAGATAAAATAATGATATAAAGCATTAGCTCAGTGACGAGTATATTTTATGTGTTTCACACATGGTACCAATTATTACCATGAAATAATGGGGCAGGGCTGGAAAAATCTCTTTGTGTTCTTCATTTTGTGATTCAGTATCATAGATTGGTATTTAGCTTGAGAGAGTTTTCCCTAGAGTTTAGCTTGCATTTTTGTCTTTATCTTCACCTCTCTGGGGACAAAAAAAACCCCTGCTTTCTCTGCTCAGTTAAGCCCATTTGCAAGATCCTGAATCATTATGCAATCTCACATCCTACATGTATCCTTAAGGAAACAAATAATATTCACATAAGCAATGTTTCCATTTAAAGCCATGTCTCAACCCTGTGGGAACTTGTCTGTGGAGGACAGTGAGTGCAGACATCAGCAAGGTCTGATTGAGAAGTGAGGATAAGCCTGGGAGGTCAATCCTGGGGAAATGCACAGAGAGCCCTTAAGTGCTATTACCATAACAAGACCTAGGTTCCTGGTGTATGCCAAGTCTTCCTGGATCTGCTGGTGTGGGAAAAGTCTGCACCCACTCTTCCCATGAAGGTCTAGACCTTTCACATTTCTTACCTCTTAACTATGCTGATTTAAACTGAATGCCTCCTCTGCAGATATCCACCACTCCCCAGGGTATGGTAAAGGATAAGCAAGAGCATCAGAATACCTGAATTCTGACACAAGTAGTACCTTGACTTCTGCATCTTGAACAAATCAGTCATCTACTAGGAATCTCAGTTCCTTAACATATCCTCAGGTCTTTGCATGCTTCACTTTCCCACAAATGGAACTCCCATTGTTAATCAAGGCAGTCAAAACAGAAAAGGGGCATGAATCAAAATTCTCAGACATTACATATATATCTATGTATAATTATATATTGAAAATATATGTGTGTTATTGAATTCCATTGAAAAACAATAGTCATTTTACAAAATAAAAAAATGCTGTAACATTATTAGTGGTCTATGTATTTTAGGCATAAAGATACTACCTCGCCTGTCCTCAACTTGAAGCTTTATAAGCCTTGTCCTATAAGATGTAATTGAAAAACACAATTTGGAACAGCACAATTCACAATAGCCAAATTATGGAAGCAGCCTAGGTGTCCATTAGTAGATGAATAGATTATAAAACTGTGGTACATAAACACAATGGAATTTTACTCAGCCATAAAGAATAAAATCATTTCATTTTCAGGGAAATGGATAGAATGAGAGAATAGTATGCTGTCAGATAAGCCATTCTCAGAAAGTCAAGGGTCATATGTTTTCTCTCCTATGTGGGAGATAGAGAGAAATTGGGACACAAAAAGACTTCAGGAAAAAAGAGAGAGATACCAATGGAATAGTGGAAGGGAATCTAGGGAGGGAGAAAGGGAGAAGAAAGGGGAAACCTGATAAGGGAAACAGTTCACACAATCCTACATACATTTGTGAAATGATCAATATCATTTTCAGTACTAGGAATGAGAAGGAATGGGTTGGGACTCCAGAGGGATATATGCCAGGTGCTGGTGCTCTGTACATGTATGTTTCTATCACACTGAATCTCAATGTGATGTGTGGTTATAATGCAACAATAGAAGTACATGGGGGGAAATATATACATATTATTTTATGTATATGACTACATATATATATATATATACATATAAACTTCAACATATATGGATACACACAATAATTCCTCTTTCTACTAAAGTTGTTCTTAGAAATGAACACACAGGGAATGAATTGGCACATGAAACATGATTGACCATAAATAGAAGAAATTAAACAATTTATCTCCTTATCCCTTCATATTTTTAAGCCTATGTATTTATTTGTACTTTTCTTCGACCTTCACATTGCTGGGGTTTTCTTACCATTCAGGTGTTAGGACTAATCAGTTTTCAGAGAGGTCTTTTTTCAACCTGGATAAAAAGTTGCATCTTAGTTCCTTTTGGTCATGTGAAGCTCACATGTTTATATCGATGTGCCCACAGAATGCAGATTTCATGAGTGTAGCCAATATCTTTTGTCTACTTCGCTGATGTATTTCCAGGTCCTGATATAGCATCTGGACCATGTTAGACACGTAACATTCAATTAATCCATAAAAATGTGAGGGTTGAACTCTAGCCAGGTAATGTACAGGACACTCTATGTAATGATTTATTCTCTTTAGAGGCATATGCCTGTAATCCCAGTATTTAGAAGGCTGAAAGAGGAGGATCACAGGTTTGAGGCCCTTTTCAAAGTAAATAAAAAGGGCCAGAGGTGTAGTGTTGTAGCATTCTATCAAAGATAGAATCCTACACTACCCTCAAATTAATTTAAAAATATTTTTGCTGTAAATTTGTAAATATCTTTAGAGATGATGCTGTAGCTTAAAAAAATGATCTCCAACCAATTCAGTGTGGGGCACACAGCACCGATATATGAAAAATCGAGGCTGACAGTAAGTTAACTCTAAAACTTTGGAAGTGGATAACAGATGTCTTGATAGATCAAATAATTTTTTTTGGTTGTTTGATGTAAAAATAATTTTTTAAAATTTCAGAGTAATCAATAATAGAAATATCGATCATAATGTACATAGCTAAATAATTTTTAAAGTAGCTTTACTAAACTTTTATTTTCCTTTTTTTTTTTTTGTAATGGGAATTGAATTCAAGGGCATTTTACCTCTGAGCTATACCTTAGATATTTTTATTTTGAAACAGAGTCTTGCTAAGTTGCTGAGGCTGTTCTTCAACCTGCAATTCTCCTGACTCAGCCTCTCAAGCACTGGAATTACAGGTATGTGCCACCACACTTGTCTAAAACTGTCTTTTAAATATATATATATATATATATATATATATATATATATATATATATATATATATATTCCACTCTGAAATTTCTAACGCACTATTATAACAAAGTTCTGGGAACAATAACTAAAACAAATTTCTTAAAAATATTCATTTTAAAGCTGCTGTCCACTGTACCTGGTTATTTTCTCTTGCTTTCCATTATTTTTTAAAGCAAGTACTCAATACCTAATGCCCCCTTTTCTTCAAATAATGTTTTCTAAATAATGCATTCAATAATAATATACCATTTATTTATCGCCTGATAGCTGGCTTTAATTTTCTCAATCCTGAGATATTTTACTCATATTAGAAAAGATAATAATCAGCTGGGCGTGGTGGCGCACACTTGTAATCCCAGCATTTGGGAGGCTGAGACCAGAGGATCTGGGTTCGTGGCCAGCCTCAGCTACCTAGTGAGGCACTCCGCAACTTAGTCAGACCCAGTTTCAAAATAAAGAATAAAAAATAGGGCTGGGGGTATAGCTCGGAGGTAGAATGCCCCTGAGTTCAATCCCCAGTACCCCCCCCCAAAAAAAAAGAAAAGATAATAATCCTTGACTTTCTTGGAAAACTCAATGAATCAAGTAAAATTATAAATGAAAGAAGTTTAGGAGTATTATGTATTTTGAATATAATATAAAGTGTTTGGGAGAGGAGGGAATAAGAATCCAGAGAAAATATGAAATAGAGGACAAAGACAAGATTCTGTTGTCTTTCAGTATTAGCTAACATAAAATCTTGAAAATGAAGCAAAATTCTCAAATGTCTGTAGTACTTAAGGCTACTTTAGAATGACCTGCATTACCAGAGGCCGTAATCCCCATTTAGGGAAACTGGTCTGGTTATACTCTTGGTGGCCAAACCTCCCTTATAGTATGCCTTTGCAAGAACCCACATTTCAAAAGACAAATAGAGAAACTATTTTTCCTGGAGGGGGACCATAAAAATTTTTAATATATCCTTTTTCCTAGTAGAATTTTCCTCTCATAAGAGAATGAGATTTCAAAATTACTTCATATGGAGGATGTTTGAAGATTATGGTTTACTTGGCTTCAAATATATAAAAAATAAGCACACACACACATATGCACACACAATTTTTTGTGTGTATCTGGTACTGAGAATTGAACTTAGGGACATTCTACCACAAGATACACTCCCAAACCTATTTTATTTTTATTTTGAGGGAGTCTAAGTTGCTGCATGCTGACTTTGGACCTGCAATTCTTCTATCTCAGTTGCCCAAGTACTGAGATTACAGGCGTGTGACACTGGACCTGGCTGGGTTCGGAACATATTTTTTTATAGATTTTGAGACCAACTCTAGCTATGTTTCCTAGGCTGTCTTAAAACTTGCAGTCCTCCTGCCTCAGCAGCCTGAGCAGCAGCAATTATAGGCATTCATATCTGTAAGAATGATAATTATTATAAATGTATTTCATAGTCAAAATGTGGTCAGAAGTCAGAAGATAAAACAGTAATTTCAGCTTATATTAAAAATTTTTTAAAATGTAGTTGCTGTTGTCTCAATACCAATTGTTCATACCTAGAAAACTGTAAACACAAAGTTTTAATCTTGATAAAACAGCTCAAGTCCTAAGTGAAAAATTGACCCAAATAAAGTCCATGAGATGCCTCTTTCTAAAATGAGATGCCTCTACCAGCTTTTACCTCACAAAGATATATGATTACAATGCACAAAAAAATTTAAAAAATGAAAATTGGTCCAATAAATTTTGATGAGAATCTTCTACACTCAAGATTCCTCTTGAATCTTGACACTAGCTACATGTTTTGTTAGCACAGAGTGATTTTGAAGCACTCAAATTATACACATACCAAAGTCTTAACATTCCTTTTAGTTTATTAAAAAGCATACTTACTTTATTGATATATATTGAATTCTTCCTTCTGACTTAATCAATCCCACCTGAAGAGGTTACTTATCCCCTTACTAGATATCTTATTCAATTATTAGATTATTGTAATATTAGACATTGTTTTCTTAGTGTCCTAAGCTTGGGCAAATGAGACTACCTTCCTGATTCCCAGTTTTCTCACACATAAATAAGATGTTTGGGTATCAATTTCTATGTACCAAGTATGAGTGAAGTCACCGTAAAATGCCAGCCATCTATTTTAAAAACATTCCAGGGTTCTGATTTAGAAATGTGTTTTGGAATTCCTCTTTGAGTCAATTTATGAGCAACACAAGAATGTAAGTCTCATTAGGCTATAATCAAATCTTTTTTTTTTTTAACCAAAAATTGCATTACCCAGCTTGATCACTCATCTTATTCATAGACTTGGCTCAGAGTGACTTTTAGCTATTTCTAAAAATTGAATCCATCTGCAAGAGATGAAGATTTACCACTACTGAGGCTTTCAAAATAATGTGCTACCAGCTTTGAAGAAAATTCCAAGAGGAATTCAAACAATGTTTGACCTATATCAAAATCATTAAAATAATTGTATCATTGCCCAAGGGGCAACAATCATTTCAAGGTGCAAATTCTGAAATGATAAAATAGAGATTTCACATGAGAGTCAAATTTCATTCACGTACAATATTTAGAACAATTTCAAGCAGCATGTGAGAGGGAGGGAAGAGAAGTTGGAAAGGTTATCACTTCACACTAAAATAGTCCAAAAATGGTTAAATGGAAAAGATAAAATTTGTTCTAAATTTTGAAGAATGAGTATAGTATTAACATCCATTATTATCTCAATTAAAAATTCATTTTACTTCATCAGAAGTCATTAGTTATTAATATTAGTATCTTAATCTTTTTAGGCCACGATAACAAAGTAAGTTACACTTGATAATTTACACACAAAAGAAATTGTTTACTCACCGAGGTCATGAAGTTCAAGGCCAAGGTACCAGCAAGATTCAGTATATAATAAGGACTTGCTCTTCTCTGCTTCAAAGATGTTCCTTCTTGCTACATCCTCACATGGGAGAAGGGACAAAAAGTCTCCCTCAGGCCTCTTTTATTAGGGCACTGATCCCAAAAGCAGGGCTTCACTCTCATGATCTTGTCTTCTTCTGAGGGCCTTACCTCTTAACACCAACACATTGGTGATTATATTTCAACACTTGAATTTGGGAAGTTCATAAACTGCCAAACCACAGCAACTAGTTAGCTTTCACTTAGGAAAAAAATAAACAAAACCAAATTTTGAGAGACTAGCACAAAGGGCAGCACATCTTTGCCTAAGTAGGAGTCTGAAAGGGTCAATGTCTGGGACTCACTTCAGGGTTGTGAAGTACTTGTAGAGGAAATTAGAATTCATTTAATATTTTTCACCTTGTAAGAATTCAGGCTAGCCTCCTTGCATTTTTCTCTTTTAACCAAATTCTTAATCGTGGTTTTAGCCAGTAAAAGATCTGAAGAATGACCTTGCTCTCTCTGTTTACTGGCAATGTGTCCTATTTTCTTGCCTATTAGGGCCAACACTTTCCTATAGAGGTAAACTATATTTTTTTTTGCAACCACCACAACCACCAGTTCTGCCCATAAGCAATAAGAAAGTGAAGTATGGTCTACTTTTCATATCGGAGAAGCAAGAGGGGATACCTGGGACCCACATACAGGATCATGCTTGTCTATCTTGAATAGCTATTTGATTCTTAACTCTTATTTGCCTACACAAATTGACACACTTTGTTTTGTTGTTGCTGCTGTTTTTGTTGTTGTTTGTTTCTTTTAAAAAAGCTATAGAACAAAATTTTTATTTATTTTTATAACCATTCTGGAAAAATAGCTACTAAATGTCAAGTATATCAGGACATTTACAAACACATAGACAAGTTCACAAAGGGAGACTGGAGATCATGACAATGACCTTCCGCCCCTTGGAAGTGTCATTCAAATAAAATATGCTTGATCTTTCTCTGTTTCCAAAGAGGCATGGATGGGGAATGTCAGTAAGTCAGCCTGTCACATGTATGTAAATCTCTAATTACTCTAAAGGTCATTTGCAACCCATGTGCCTTGGCTTTAGCCTTTTAGAAAACTAAAATAATAATTGAATTAACTCTTCTAAAGAAACATAATCATATTTATTTGGAATTTAGACAAATCAAAATAGTTGAGTTAGAATCAGGATAAAAGGAAAGCACGTAATAAAAAATACTTCACAGTTGCTATTCTTTCCAGAGTTTATGTTCAATACTTCAGGGTTGTGAAATACTTGCAGAGGAAATTAGAATTCATTTAAAATATTTTTCACCTTGTAAGAATTGAGGCTAGCCTCCTTGCATTTTTCTCTTGGCTCTTTTAACCAAATTCTTAATCTATAGAAAACATGTCAAAAGTGAGTCAATAACAAAGTGTGCCACTGAAATAGGAGACTACAGCAAATACTACCCAACTGTCATTGTTTAAGCTGCAGTTTACTTATGAGCAATTGAGTCTCATTATTTCAGCCAAATTATGTTTTACTGCAGTGAGAAGCCAAACAAAAATTAAATTGTTTTTTTTTTCTTCACTTTAGACTTCAGTGATATGGAAAAACATTGCACTTGCAAGGAAACATGAATGCCTTTTAAGTCAAGGGGAATATCCCAAGAATAATAACAAAAAGTATTATTGACTGAGAGGATTGAGGAAAAATGGCAGATTAGCCAGATCTTTATCTTCTATATAGTTACTCAGAGAGGGACTATCACAATGGGGAAAAATAAACAAAGGATACTTCCAAAAGATATATGTGTTTAGCAGAAAAATGCAAGAAGCGTTATATATTTGAGCATATTTGTCTAAGTTTCTATGCAATATAATTATGCTAACAGAACTACAAGAAACTGAGTGAGCCAGTGGATTAATTTATTAGCATGACTACCTCCTTTAAGTGTTACAACAATACTGTGAGTGTTTCTATAGATGAGAAAACTGAAGTTCAAAAAATAAAGTAAATTGTTTGAGATTATCTAGCTAATGAATGTAGTTACATGTCTTTCTTATTAAATAGCAATAAAATTCAAACTGGCAGAGAGAAAGAGAGAGAGACGTGGTGATACATACTTGTAATCCCAGTACTTGGGAGGCTAAGACAGGAGGATCAAAGGTTCAAAGCCAGCCTCACCAACTTGATGTGAGATTGTTTCCAAATAAAACATAAAAAATAAATCTGGGAATATAGTGCAGAGGTAGAGCACCCCCAGGTACCATCCTCAGGTCCCTAGTAACACACATACACACACACACACGCACGCACGCACGCACGCACACACACACACACACACATGCACCAAAATAAAAATTAAAAAAAAGGAAGCATGTATTATTTTGTTTTTCATGAGAAATTCAAGGGCAGATGTAACCTCAGTGTGACAAAGATACTGGGATTCTTTATTTTTTTCTTGCATTTCTTGAGCCACTTTCCTTTGTCTGGTCTTCATTCTCAGACAATAACAGAGATCTCACACAAAAATAGAGACAGTCACTACCACCCAAGGTTCTATATGTATAGGTACGTGTTACATAATCCCAGAGATGCAAAGTCAGAAAAATAGATTGCATAGATAACTGCTCTAGAGTCTCTTCATGCTGGAAATGGCACACCCATAACATGTGCGTACACACACACACACACACACACACACACACACACACACACACACTAGTCCCTAGATAGACCCATTTATTTCTTTGTATCCCAAATGGTGACTAGGGACAGAGGAAGTTCATACATCCTTATGGAAGTGGGAGAGGCAACTCACTGGCATGCCACCCTTAATGGTCTTCCCAGGGATGTCTCTCCCTTGCCAACGTGACCAGGACCATGGGCTCTTGACTCCCAATTTTCTCCTGCCTCACTCATCAGAGTGTATTCCACACTCCTCAAAGTCTGTGGAATGTACAATTGCCATCCCAGGCCAACTAACTTTCACCAGAAATGCCATTCTTCCATTTTTCTATTGCTTAGTCCATTCAGAGCTGATTCTAACGACTGTGGCAGTTCTTTTCTTCTACCAATTCCAAATGCGAAGTGAAACTCAAGCTCCCCCTGTTTTGTATTTTCCTTTAAACTTATGTGAAATCTTCAAAATATTTTCCTCTCTGGATTCAAAACAGTGAACTTCTTATTTCATTACTTTTCCTCAAAATCCAAGGACTTTCTCTCACTCTTCTTTATTTTCTGAGATAGATTTCTCCTATATCACACCTTCTTTCTTGTGGGACAAAAATTTGTAAGTATAACACAGAAAGACATTAGGAAGAAGGGAAAGTGCATTATCAATATAATGATGAGATTTCCTCTTTCTTGATGGATCTGGGATCACAACGTAGGGTGATCCCATGTGAGTTGGTTCTATACCCAATCTAATCTCAATATTGTAGGAAAAATAATTGTCTAGGCCTGGTTGAAGTGGTAATATGGCAAAGATGGTAAGGGTGAGATAGAGGCTGGGTCTATTCAAACACTAATAAAATTTCAGATAAGAGAGTTTGGAAAAAAGAAAGATTTTATACAGTCTGTATATAATTATGCATTATCTGCAAAGTAGAATCCTTTTTAATTGATTACTTTAAATGAGTTTAAATCTACATAATTGGAAAAATAAGATATAAATATGAATACTAAGATACTTATCTACCAATCTATCTCATAGAGAAATAGATAGAAAGATGGGTAATGGATAGATTTTTGAACCCCTTTATTAAGCCCAGCAAATTGTCCTCTGCTACCTTAAAGAAATGTTGTCCTCAGCATAACCACAAAAGATAAAACTAAAAGTTTCTACAGTTCCCATTTCTAGTGATTTCAATTTAAACAATCTACAAGAGTGTTATCAAACATATGAGTTTTTTTTTTAACTTTTGTCTTAATTTTTCAATGTAATTCTCAAGTAAGTTAGTCACCACCTCTCATGCCTCTGGTATACATACACATCTAAGAGGCTGTTATTCTATATTTAAAGCTCATAAATTAACTTAAAGTTAAACTTCTGCACTAGTGATATTTTATCTGAATTGTGGCAATAGCTTTAAATTAATGTGGTGTGTTTTTGTTTGGTTTGTTTTGTGTTGGGTTTTTTGCATCTACCCATTTCCTGTCGCAGAAGCACATGGACACAATTGTTCATTGTTCAATTATATATAGTCTTCCACTGTTATCAGGATAGATGCCAAAACCCCAAGTCTAGCATTTAAGGCCTTTTATAAACCTGACATAACTTTGATAACATGTATCATTATCATCTTCACAGAGCATTAGTTCTAAAATTTTTTGTGATTCTAGAATTTGAGGATCTTGCTCCAAATTGAGAATTCTAGTTTTCACCTGCTCTAGATTCTCATTCAGGAGTTTTGATATAGAAAACAGAAAAGTATGTTCTAAACTATCAATTAAATGAATATTTTTAGTCAGGATGGGTTAGACTCCACTGCAATGATAAACAAACAAAAAATCCTTAGTGACTTTGAACAGTAAAATTGAATCCCCTCCCCAAATACACAATATAGGTCAGAATCCAGCTGGGTGTTGCTATTCACTTTAATTTAGGAAAATAGGATGTGCTGAATTTGCTCATCAACTCTTAAAATTACCACCCAGAAGCTACATCTAAATCTACTATTTATACTTTTTTTGAACAAAACAAGTTTTGTTGCTATATCTAAACTCAAGGTGATAGAGAACTATTTAATGAATGATATTTATGCAAGTATTAGGAGGAATACATTTCTTGATTCAGAGTTAGTTTTTCTATTAAATGTTTCCAAACCTGCTTTTGGTTTTCCTCTATACATTTGGATATCCATTATTGATGTTGAATTTGTCTTCTTCATCTCTAGGTAGGCCAGAAATTCTAATTACTTTATCTTCTGCAAATAAGAAGTCCAAAGGCATTTCCTACCAATTAATTTATTTGATTTCATTGTATTTTAACACTCAACTTGCTAAAAAATCACTTAATGTACCTACAACATATGGTATGTTCTGGTTTTTAAGGAAGAAAAATTATTCGGCAATCAAATTAGGGCAAAAGGGATATCAAGGAAGTTAACTTTATCTGACCAGCAGAATATAGATTCCAACTGACTATTTTCTGAAATTGTATCTATAAATTAGTTACTTAAAAATCTTTTATATTTTCCATTGGGACTATATTAATTATAGTGATTGAGATTTCTGGGAGAGGATTCCAATGCCTAGTTAACTCATTAGACTGTATGATTAAAACAAAACCATGTAAAATCAAATAGTATAAAATAAAATACAATACCTTTTGATGCCAGACTAGAGAGCTCTTGTGCTTTCCATCAGTAGAATTAGACAGAGACACAGATGAAATGGGAACAAGACTCTTTATTGGGATATCTTACTCCAACAGAAGGGAGGCACAGCACTGGCCAACTCTGAGGACAAAGTAGAGAACTAGTTTTTATTCATGGGAGCAAGGCTATTAGCAGAGATCGGGGGATATAGGTTTAGGAATGTTAATTGGCTTTACATACATTTCAGAAGTTTTTGTTTTTCTTCTTCTGCTTTTCCTATGAGGGTCCTTTACCTTCTGAAGTCCATCTGTAAACCTGGAGCCAAATTAATTTTTCATCTGGATGCTACATCCTGTATAAATATCTCTGCTTTGTGATAAGTATGAGTGGCTGTAGCTGCTAATAGAGCACATAAGGAGCCCAGAACGGCAGTGCGCACCTGTAATCCCAGTACATGGGAGGCTAGGACAGAAGGATTGATCACAGGTTCAAGATCAGCTTCAGAAACTTAGTGAGGTCTCTCAGCAGTTTAGCAAGTCCTTGTTTCAAAATGCAAAAATAGGGCTGGGAGTCTAGCTTAGAGGGGATGCCTCTGGGTTCAACCTCCAATAACAAAAAAAGGAGAAGGAGAGAGAAACAGGGAGAGGGAGAGGGAGAGGGAGAGGGAGAGGGAGAG
>PVLC010003978.1:54458-90480 GCA_004027655.1 Graphiurus murinus | reverse complement strand
GTCTTTAATCCTCTCCCTGGAATACCACATTTTCCTGAGAATGGGGGAGAACTGGCTTACCTGGATTAGCAATCTCTATGGTCTTCTAAAATGAGAAGAATCCTTCCTCTCCTTTTGATTATAATAATTCATAGAGCAGGAATCCATATACCACCTGCCTCTGCCCTACATCCACTAAATTTCATCAAGCTCTCACCCAATCTATTCTATATTCAGCAGCAAGAGTTAGCCTTCCTCTGACTAATTAACTTAGCTGACACTTTGAGGAGAAAGTCAAAATATCTCCAGATGTTGGATCTGATAATAAACTACCATTCTCTCAACTCATCCTGACCTGCCACACACACACACACACACACACACACACACACACACACACACACACACACACCCTCTCTGCTTCAGCCACATTTCATTATCCTTCAAGATGAACGTTCTCAACCCAGTGTGGTGGTGCACACCTGTAATCCCAGGAGGAGGATCTCAGGTTCAAGGACAGCCTCAGCAAGTAGTGAGATCTTATCAACCTAGAGAGATCCTGTTCCAAAATAAAACTAAAATAGGGCTGGAGGTGTAGCTTGGAGATAGAATGCCGCTGGGTTCAATCCTCAGTACCATTGTTTTTAAATGCACATTTTTTTAACATCATCACACCTCTGAGATTGAGAACTACCTAAAAATCATTGTAGAACAGACAATTGGTGCACCTAACTCTTTTGGCTTTGCATGAACAAACATGAAAAGCACCAGCTGCAAAACCTTGCCAGAAAAAAAAAAAAAAAGGGTGTTAGCTGGAAAGAAGATCACAGAAACAACAGTGGTCCACCCTTTCAACCCCCAGGAACCAAATCACTGTGACAAGCCCTTGGGGAGGCCTTCAGCAGCATTTCCCAAGTAAGTACCATAATTCCACATGCTCACACACCCAGCTTCAGAGCCCAGCTCCAGTGGCTTTCCATTCCTCCAATGATTCTTTCAAGAAACCATGTTGTGTGGAAATGTATCATGTTGATACTTCTGAATCAAAAATGTCTTTCAGAATAATTTGACTTTAAAAGAGAAGTTTCAAAGCAAATTACTTCGCACACATTTTATCTTACTATATTTATTTTATTTTTTATTTATCTTTCTATATTTTCCAGAGCTATTTGATAAAATGTATGCCCAGTTCAGTATGAGAATGCTTTTTCAGAAAGCATTAAAACCCTAAGTGATAAAAAAAACCCTAAGTGATATAAAAAAAAACTTGTGAAATATTTTAACTGATAATAGATTTTTTCCTTTCATAGGTGTATATGAAATAAAGCACATCTTAAGATCAGTTGTGTCAAAGTAGCAGGACCACTTTCTTCTCTTGCTCTCTCTGATGTCTGAAGGTTCCTGTTTTCTCGCCACAGAACACTTTTTTCTCTTCTCTTTGCCTGGTTAACTCCTACCCACCCATTGAGTTTGCTTAATTGTCACTTTCAAGAAGTGTTCCTTAACCTCCTCACTCCACCCTCAAACCACTTGAGTTACCCCTGCTTTGTACTGCCATGGTACCCTACACTTTGACTATCATAACAATTATCCTTTATTGTAACTGCTCACTCAATTTTCTGTCTCTCCCACAAGCTATAAACTCCCTGAAAACAGGGAACTTGTCTGGCTTGCTCACATCATGCTTGGCACAGTTGGCACTCAGTGAATACTCACTCATCGATGAACAAATTAAATAAATAAGTGGCTCCATTACACAGCCTATAAATCAACCCATATTGTTTTGAATGGCAAAGTCACAAGAATTTTTTCTCACAGATAAGTAAACTGAGGCATGGAGGACAGGAGGCTGGTTTGTGAAAAAGCCAAATCTAAATTTCTCAAAATCCATGTAATAATAGTTATACCTAAAATCTATTTGTCATTTACTAGCTACCTGCCACTGTTCTAACCTTGGTAGATGAACAATCTCATTTAATTACAACAACACTTTTAGATGAGTATTGTTAGACCCCTATTTTGTAAAAAATAAAACTGAGGTACAGTGATATGAAGGTTTCCTAAGAGAATAGAGAAAAGAAGTAGTGTCGCTGAGATACAAACCCAGACAAAACTCCAGAACCACATCATGACAGACACTGATAAATTAGGTCCAAATATTTAGCAATAGTAAATACGAGTAGTTATTAGCATATTGCTTCTTAAGAATGTATTTTCAAGCTGATCCAAGATAAATAGCTCTATTTGCTGAATATTGATACTAACAAAACCAGAATTAAGACCAATAGAGTTGAAACAGCACTGTAATAGGAATTAGATGGCCTGGATTCTACATAGCACGCTCTTTAAGAAGCTCTATAATGCTAGGTAAATCATTTTACTTTCCTAGGCCTCAGTTTCTTTAGTTAAATAAAGAGGTGAGGTAATACAAATGAACTCTTGAAATCCTTTGATAGTGTCTGTCACTTTATCTCAAAACATTTAACAGGTACACCAAGAAGGAGAAATCACCTATGCCAAATATTGAATTTGAGGATGTAACTTAAACTCCAGTGTTTGTTCTACAAAATTCAAATAATGTTCGGCAAGGTGAAGGGTTCTTGATCCTCCACCTGAAAGCATAGGTTTTGCAAATTCCAGCCATCAACTTTCTTTCTTTCTTTTTTTTTTTTTTTCTTACTTTCTATTGACTGTATTTGCCTTAGTGGGGAGAGGAAAGCCCAGACTTGTGTTGACAGAGTTTGACTGTTGGAGAAAAGTACATACCTGCAGGGGGAATAGTGTTTAACAAGACACAAGGCATCAGTCTGTGTCTGACTCATTGCAAGCTGGGCCTCCCTCCGCCATTGCTTTGTTCCAGCATTAGATCAGAGGCTCGTGTGCAAACTTGCTGAAGTCAAATATTACAGCAAAACTCCAGCCTACCTCTACGGGGGAGAAAAACAAGATTCTCAGATAAGTGTTGGAGCCAAGGCTACTGGGAAGAGCTAGAGAATCAGACCAGGTCATAACCAGGCCCAAGCACTGGCCCCAAACCATCTCTCACTCTTCAGGGTCACAAGACTACTGACACTATTCTGTACCCAAACCTTTTGGGGATTCTGGTAGGCATTGTTACACATCCTCTTTTTTTATTTCAAAAGAAGTGAAATGTTGTTAATTAATCCCAAGCTGTGCTTCCAGAGCTCTATCCCCATTCCAAGGCATCTTTTTTTTTTTTTTTAAGGTTTTCAGGCTTCATAACTTCATTTCAAGGGAGGTAAATTTGAGTGAATGGCTCCACCTCTTAAAGTTGGGTTCCTTCACCTGTAAAACAAAAATAATAATGCCAACACTGGAGGAGTCAGTGAGATAACAAGTATACCTGGCACATACTGTCTGCTTAATAAGAGGGCCCTCTTTTGTGATTTATTTCAAGAAAGTCACCTAAGGATAATCATTTTTAGTCCTTCTACACCAATCAAAAAACTTTTTTTTTTTTTTGGTACTGGAGATTAAGTCCAGGGTCATTCTACCTTCAAGCTACACCCCCTAGCTCCATTTTTTTAATTTATTTTTTTTTAAACATAGCCTCCCTCTGTTGATGAGGCTGGCCTTGACATTTTGATTCTCCTATCTCAGCTTCCCAAGTACTGAGATTATAGACATGCACCATGCACCACCATGCCCAGCCAACCAATCAAATTGTGGAAGTTCTTTCACTAAGAGATTTTTTTTGTGGTGCCCTGAAACCAAGGGCATTCTACCTCTAAGCTACACTCCCTTCCCTATTTTATCTTTTATTTGGAAACAGAATCTTTATAAGTTGATGAGTCTGGCTTTGAATCAATGATCCTACCGTTTCAGCCTCCCAAGTACTGGGATTACAGGGGTGTGCCACCATACCTGGCTATAAGATTGTCTTTCTATGGCTTAGAATATTCTTTACATAATTAGAATTTATTTAACAAGTATTAATAGATAGATGATACTAGACAGAGATAAAAATTGTTCTCAATGAAGTATACATTGATTCAACAAGCATTTAAAAGCAATAGACTGTGAATAGGGTAATAATTGCTACTTTTTTTTTTTTTTTTTTGGTGTATGTGTGTATGTGCATGTGTAGTACAGAGGATTGAACTCAAGGGAATTCTACCTGTGAGCTACACTCCCAGTCCTATATTTTATTTATTTGTATTTTGAAAGAAGGTCTCGCTAAGTTACTGAGGCTGGTCTGCAACCTGTGATCCTCCTGTCTCAGCCTCTCAAGTACTGGATTACAAGCATGTACCACCATGCCCAGCTATAACTGCTACCTTCTAAAATCACTTTTAGCTTATAATTTTCTCACATTCATTTATTTGGTTCCCCATATCCACCATACTCTGCAAAAAGTAAAGGCAAGGAGCCTTATTCACCTCTTCTAGGTGGGAGTGACAGTCAAAAACAAAAAGGCAATATCGTGAGTGATAGAAGACCACAGTCCTTGATATTAGATCAAAGCAGGTCTGAGGCTACAGTCTGATTCCAGATGCATGTCCTCAAGCAAATTAGACTTCTGCATCTCATTTTCTTCATCTGTGAAATGAAATGATATGCCTATCTCAGAGTGAGTGATGGTAAGGATTAAACTAAGAGGTAGTTAATAAGATAATTATTAAATATGCTGTCTATCATTCACTTTAACATGGTATCAGTTTATAATTATAAGGATCATTAGAGTTTTTAATTACTGTTCAAGGTCACAGGGCTGAAACAGCAGAAAAGGAATGAAACCTTTTGTTTGCTGGCTTCCAATATTTGCAGAGATACCAATAGTTTTCAAACATTTCAAAGCATCAAAACTCCCTCTTGAAGGAAGCAATAGCCCCACATAGAACATCAATATGTAAGATAGAGAACTGCTCTCAGTAGATTTAGGGAAGGGGGTGCTGCAAGCCTTCTACCTATCCTACTTCCCATGAGTACAGGTCAATGTCGGCCCCCATCCCTACTCCACATACTACCAGTCAGCTGCCTGCAGCTATTATTGCCCGGGATTCACCAAGGACTACGTCTCAACAAGTTAGGAGGATGACTGGACCACAGTGCTTCCATCTGTCCTGTGTCAGTACCATAGATGTCTTGTCCTCCATATTTATCACCAATCTATCAGTCCTTTGACCAGGCACCTCTTCCTGGCTCATGAACTCCATCAACCTTATCAGTTCCTGACTCTCTGTTAGAACTAGGTTGATGGAGATTCACCCCACTTCTCACCCACTGCCACCTACAGATATGGCAGGCAAGCTTCCACTCTGCTATGCCAAGGCAACCTCTGCCACTCTTCCTGGCTCCCTCCCTCATCGTTCAAGAAAGAAAGAGTTTCTGGATTTTTTTTTTTTTTCATGTCACATTTGCTTTGGGGTCAGGTCACCAGTGTTAAAGGAACAAAAACATCTGTTCTTCTATCTTCACCATGTAGCTAGCAGGATGCATGTAGGCAGGCCAACCATATCATATGTTCATGCCTGAGCAAGCTGGCCTTTGCCTTCTATAGGACTGAGCCAGTCCTGGGTTTCAGACTCAAGATTTGTATACAATTCAAAGACTTTTTAGTCTTAGGCACTCTTCATAGGATTCTATATTGAAGGTTATTGGGTACTCACAGGTCTGATTCCCAATTAGCTTCTATACCCTAACTCTATTTCGGTCATGAAATCAACAAGGAGGAGAATTGACTGGTATAGTAGATCTAAGCCTTTCCAGGTTTCTGAACATAAAGGCATGAAAACCCCCACTCCAACTCCCAGCACCTCTCTGACCTTCTTTCTCTATGCTTGGTCCCTTTTCCTCTCCTCTCAGCAACCCACAGGCTGCCCAGTCATTCACTGGTGAACTAAAACAAGGGAAATAGGCCTATGTTCATACAGGCCCTCAGTCCAGAAATTTTCTCTTGCCTTCTTCTATCTAAATTCTATCATCCTTCAAGGCTTGCCACAAATCTCTGCTCCACCTGAAGTCTTCCATTATCCATGTGCAATGAGTTCTTCTCACAGCTGGGTCACATAGCATTTACCTTTTTTATCCAGTTATGACACTTACTACAACCTAACTTGTCTTTCAAGAAGCTGTTTACAACAGGTCAGTCTTTCCCAGGAGACTGGAAGCAGCTCAAAAGCAGGGAGCCTAGTTCATTCATTTCTGAACCCCCGCCCTCTTCACCCAGCCAGCCTCTACCGTGATGCTTTGCAAAACTACAATGCACAACATAGATGTGGGTCAGGTTGAATTGTTCAAAGAAGCTAGAATTGGAAATTCCAGGAGCACTGGATGTCTCGAGGGCCTCCAGAAGCATGAATGGGAAACACTTTGCAGGAGCAGGAAGGAACTCATCAAGGTATCGTCATCTTTGGCCCGCCGTCAGTGCACTTGTTTTCCTGTTTTCCTCTCATTGCTAATTACAATCAAGCTGCCTGTGTGTTTCCTTTCCCTGCTACCAGAACACACTGTCAGTGTGCTTTGAGTGTTGGTCCAAATACGAATGCAGGAAGTGCTAGTCAGAGAGTCTGGACCTTGGTTCCAGGCAGGCTGAGGAATTCCAGCACCCTGGGCCAACAGTCAAACTTCATTAACAAGCCCCTGCTTCTCACAGAAGTCCCGGTGAGGTATAGTGGGGAAAGCACAAGGTGCAGACAGCAGATTCCACTCTAGCCCTGTCACTAGTTTCTTATTTGACCTTATGCAAATTGATCTGCCTCTCTGAGTCCCAGTTTCTTCATCTGTAAACAGGGACTGGTGAGGTTTGAGTTCATATGGTAAAGTAAATATAAAAATATTTTTCTAGGCTCTAGATCTCTGAAAAGTAAGATGTCGTCTCATAGATCAAGCAGCTTTTTCTACTAAAGAATGATTGTGTCTTTCCCAGGAAGAAAACCGACATGGCCTAGTTTGGGGTGAAGGAGAAGTAAATGTATTAAAAGACATCTGGGATGGAAAGCTCTGCTCTTGTCCCCTCTGGGAACTCACCACACTCACTGGGAAGTGTGTCCTTTTGGAAACAGAGTGCTGCGCTCTTCTTACTCTTCTCCAAGACTCTCAGCATCAGGTTGGCTTTAAGCATAGAAACTCCGGGGGGGGGGGGGGGGAAGAAACTTGCCTCTGGGAACGGGAAGAGATTGCCACATTGCCGTTGGCTCCCATAATAAGTCTCTCCTGTCGAGTAGTTTGGTTACAGAAGCCACAAACAATGAGCCTGTGTTACCACCCAGCATTTTTTTTTAACTTGCCATATGCAGACAAGTCAGCAGAGCCACCAGCCAGCAGCTGTGTTTACAACTTTCCCTCATCCTTATTAATTAACGAATTCACTCTGGGCCTGTTGCTCACCCTGCATAGGCTTCTGAAGCCACGGGACAACGATGGGTTGTGCTACAGAAGAGCCCTGTAACATCTGAGCACTGTCCTTGATCGGGGGCAGTGCATGGCATGTCCTGGGATGAGACAAAGAACATCTGAGAGAATATAAAACAAGCATTATGCACGAGGGCTGATGGTTGCCCTCTCTCTCCCTGCAAGTCCTAATCAAATTTAAAGAGACTCTTGATTTCAGTGTCTGTGACTCTGAAGATATTGGCTCCCCAGTTACCAATGGGCAGTACATTTCACATCAAATTCAAAACAAAAAGCTCCTAATGGAGAAAAAGAAGGCTATCTTATTTTCTAATAAGTCATACTTCACAATAGACTGCATCTTTGGAAAGTTCTAAACTAGGAAGAGAGGGAATTGAAGCCAGGCATGGTGGCACACATTTGTAATACCAGTACAAGGGAGACTGAGACAGGAGGATCAGATCACAGGTTTAAGGCCAGTCAATATACTATTATCATTACTATCAATATAATCATAAAGTTTTAAGAATCACCGTGATTTTTTTGGTTTTGGTTTTTCATAAGAGTCTTGGTTTTTCATAAGAGACTACTCCTATCTATTAGAAGAAATAGGAATAGTCTGCAGTACCCAGTGCTTGTTGAGCATAATAGAACCCCAAGTGCTGCATCCTAATTTGATTTTATCACCAAACAGCTGTGTAACCTTGATGACTCCTCTCCCCTCTGGTCCTCACTGTTCTCATCTGCAGAATGATAACAAGGCCAGTTGGCCCGGTTTTTACATTTTCCAGGACTGTCGATTTCAAAGGGGGAATAGATGGAAAATGAACTTATAAATATGAAAGATGAACGTGATGAATAAGATTATATTCTAGGTAGAGTTTTAAAAGTTTAGTTGTAGTTCTCCCTCTTATAGGGTTCCCCTGCAGAGCTCTTTGTTTCAAAATATAGGTTTTATAAGAATGTTTAATTTGTTTCTTTGTGTTTAGTGGATGGCAGCAGGTATTGATGAATTCCATCCAAAAGGTGATTTACAAAGACAGTAAAAAGAAAAAAAAAGTCTTTAAAAGTGTTATTTAAAATAAGAAAAACAAAGGAAACGTTAGTCTAATAAAGGGAAAGTGAATGAAAATTTTATGAAGTAAAGCAGATATTAAATAATTAAACTCGACACCAGATTGAAGTGTCTGGGACATAAGAGCAGTACACAGTTCACACCTAAAGAGTACAGACACCCTGGAGGGATTATGTTGACATCTCCCTAGAATAAGTTAGACTTGACATTTATATGGGTGAAATCGCCATCTTCCTATGGAGTCTGAGAATTTTACTATTATCATATTTCCTTTACAGCTTTGAAACAAAGAACAAAATATCCTATTAAAATCCAGCTATGAGAAGCATTATGCTGAGTGAAAAAAAAAAAGTCAGCCTCAAAATGTCACCCACTGTATAGTTCCATTCATACAACACTCTAAAAATGACAATAGTGACACAGATTAGATTGGTGTTCAACAGGGCTTAAGGATGAGGGAAGGTATGTATAAAGAAGGATAGCAGAAGCGGTTTTTTTTTTAAGTTTTAAACTGGTTTGCACCCCAAATCTATGCACATGTTAAAAGTCATGGAACTGTACAGAGAGAACTGTATCAAAACCTCAGGTTTTGGTTATTATGAAAACTGTCATTCAGTAACTTTGAGATGGGGCCTGGGTGTCTGCATTTCTACATTTCTTTAAAGCTCCCAAGCATATGCCCTTGCTTCTGTGTCGACCAACAACACTGAAAATCTATAGACTTTGCAGAAATTTATTTAGAGCAATTACTGTAAATATGTGGCATCATGCCAACTGCTCCCTGTCTCACATCCATAGCAGAGAACACCAACTATTCAGATAAGATTTCCTCTTCAGCCCAAATAGGACCCTTGTAATGGCTCACTGCAGATGGTGACTGCTACTTGGTAGGAAAGGTTATTTAGGATGAAAACTGAAGAAGAATTACAAAAAAATCACTAGAAAACTACAGTCCTTAATGTCCTATCTCAAAAACTATGTGTGTCATAAAAAAAAATTGACCACAGTTATTAGCAGCTACATCTCACCTTCCAGAAAAGATAAACAAGCTTGTCTTTCTTTCTTTTTTATTTTATTTTGGCACTGGAGGTTGAGTCCAGGGGTATTTTACCTTAGAGCTACACTTCCAGCATGATTTTTTTTTTTAATTTTGAAACTGGGTGTCACTAAGTTGCTGTGGGTCTCACTAAGTTGCTGAGGCTGTCCTCAAACCTGCAATCCTCCCATCTCAGCCTCCCAAGCACTCAGATTACAGACATAAAGCACCACACCCAGATGCAAGCTTGTCTTTCTAGGCTGTAAAAGTCTTGAAGTCAGGAATATATTTCTTCTTAGGTATAATAAAAACTTAAGTAAATTATTTTCTGTGATTAATTTTGGCTCAGACATTCTAGGGCGCTGATAACATTACATAACTCTATTTTGCAGCATCCTAGAATTTTTTTCTAAAAACCTGTGCAGAATCCTAAATTGATTACATAAATCTATATAGAATCTAGTTGAGAGCAAAATAATATATATAAACATTTCCAAGATCTAGTTGGGTGGGAATTGGGTTCTCGTGACCACCTGAGTTACTGATGTGCTGCCACTAGAGGGCGAGCGGTGCTTAGTTGTAAAATACCCTAGGTTTGCGTCGTCTTGCTCAAGACTTCCATTTCAGTCCATTGATTTGAAATCAGAGACTCAGCCACTTCCTTTCTTTGAGAGTTGAGGAACTGCAGCCCCAAGAAAGAAATTGAGTCAACATTCCACAGAGAGAAAAGTCTACCTGATCCGCCTGAGGCCATTTCTATTTGCCTTTATTTCTCCTTAGTACTAGGCCCATTCAAACCTTCATGCCACATCCTCCCTTAACTTGATTTTGAGCCCATCTCTTCTTTTCATTCCTGCACATGGATTCTCCAAGTTTCTTTGTCCCTTACAGTAACCTCCAGCATAAAGTAGGACCTGGTGATTTTGTTTTGTTTTGTTTAAACTCAGGGGCATTCTATCTCTGAGTTATAGCCCAAGCCCTTTTTTTATATTTTGTTTTGAAACAGGGTCTCCCTAAGTTGCTGAGGGTATCTCTAAGTTTCTGAGGCTAGTCTTGAACCTACTATCCTCCTGTTTCAGTCTCCCAAGTGCTGGGTTACAGGTGTGTGCCACCACACCCGGCTATGATCCTTTTGAATATAGTTCTAGCGTGCTATGAATAGGCTTAGCACACAGATAGCCAGGACAGGACCCATTTAGTATATTTTGAAAGATTTGTTTAGTTCATATATGGAATGAGAATGGTGCAAAAGGTTGAAGAAACAGTGTTTTCCAGCCACTCGATTTTCACTGAAGTGCTAGGATCATTGATTTTGCAAAATGGGAATGAGTGGTCAATGGAAATTGGACATAGTTCCTTCCTTTAAAGAGCTCCCAAACTAATCAGAGTAACTTAAATACAGAATGAACAGGAAAAGACACCGGCAACAAAAAAACTTGGAAAGAACTTTAGAGAGCAAGTCTTAAGAATATAGACTTACTCTTTTGCGGCATGCAATCAATTGCCTGAACTTCTACTATTTAATTAGAAAGCCTCTCCCAACTTGGAAAAATGAGTGATGGGATCCATTATTAATGTCTACTGTGAGTACAGAATGAAATAAGACATACATATTTTCACCAACCCTGATTTCAATCCAGACCTCATTTCATTCAGGGAAACTAAGACCCATAGAAAGAAAGGGACCTGGTCGAAAGCACCCAGGTAAGGAACAAGGAGTGAGATTTTAAAGCATTTATAACCCTGAGACAGATCAATCCAGGTGGAGGCAATTGGAGGAGGAGCACGATGTGTGGCCTGTTCTGAAAGCCAGGGATGATTCTCCCTGCTCAGCAACATGGCCCCGAACACTTAGGACAAATTGTTTCCTCTTCTTCAATTACTCCATGTTTCTTCTTCTTTTAAATTCTTTTCTTGTGAAATTCTTGCTCCATATACACAAAAAATACAATCTAAAACTAAAAATAAAATAAAAGTTGGGCATGGTTGTGCACACCTGTAATCCCAGTGTTTGGGGGGTCTGAAACGGGAATGACAGGTTTGAGGCCAGCCTCAGCAAATTAGCAAGAACCTCAGCAACTTAGTAAGACCCTATTTCCAAATTTTAAAAAAATAGAAAAATAGGCTGGGAATGTAGCTCAGAGATAGAACACCCCTGGGTTCAATCCCCAATACCTAAAGATAAATAAAAATAAACACACATAATCTGCCCTCTAATTTAAGAAACGGAAGGTCTTCCCCTCCTAGTTTCCTCCCTCCCTGGCCTCTCTGCCAAAAGGTACCCACTGCCTTAAATTGTGCTTTTTCCCCCTCATTCCCTTAGTTTCTCTTTCAAGTTTTACTACATATGTATATATTCTTAGACATTGTGAGCTTTTTTGTTTGTGTGTTTCATTTGTTTTTAGATGTTATATAAATAGAATTGTGTAGTTGGCAATCTCTTGAAATATAATTTTTCACTCAAAATTATATTTCAAAGATTTCTAAATATGGAAAAAAGAGAGAGAGAAGGATGGAAGGGAAGGAAGGAAGGAAGAAAGGAAAAAAATAACTGGTGAGTGTTGGTGTTGTAGCTTGGAGGTAGACTGCCCCTGGGTTCAATCCCCAGTGCCCCCCAAAAAAATCATTTCCAGTTTTTTATTATTAAGAATAATTTGCTATGAATTTTTATGTTTCCTGACACTATCCACATGAGACATTTTTTTTCTAAAGCAGAGCTTCTCAGCCCAGGGCAATTTTCCCACTTGGGACATTTGATAATACCCAAAAAGATTTTTGGTCAACACAGTTAAGGATCCACTGGGGAAATAGGGGCAGAGGACTGTTACTGCTAGGTATTAAAGGCCAGAGATGCTGTTGAACTGAACAATCCTACATAGCCAAGAATTATCCCACCCAAACTGAAACAGTGGCAAGGTTAAGAAAGCATGCTCTCCAGCACATTCTGAGGGTGGGATTGCTGAGTCATAAAGTATGCCCAGCTTCAAATCTATAAGGCGGTGTCAAATTGCCAAAGAGATTGCACCAGTTTTTGTTGTTGTTGTTGTTGTTGTTTTATTTATTTTTAGTATACTTTTATTATTAGTATATTTTATTATATTTTTTTTCCCCACATTGTAGTCTCACATCATAATGTAGTTCAGAGTGATAGTGATATACATGCACACAGCACTTGGCGAGCTTCCCCCGGCTCCCTCCCCACTCCCTCCGCTTCCCCATTCATGCTATTTAGATTGGCATTGGTATTCTCACACAGGCACATAATGCCAATGGAAGGACTGCACCAATCTCTACACCAAACAGTGGTACATATGTCTCATTATTCCACATCGTATCCATGTGTTTAACATAGTACTGGCTAATCAATTGAAATAACTTGGATGGACTACAGCACTGACTACAGATGATGTTGAGCATCTTTCACATGACCTTTGGCCTTTTATGCTGCTGCTTCTGTGAATTGCCTGCTCATGCCATTGGCTCATTTTTCTTTTAATTATTTGCATTTCTAATTCTGTCAGTTTGTTTACATAGATTTTTTAGCAGTTATTGATACATTTTGTATAATAATCACAATTAGTTATGTCATAAGTATGTTCTCTTGATTTAGAACGTTTTAATATTTTTCTTTTTTTTTACATTTTAATATTTTTCAATGGTGCCTTTGAAGAAGAGAAGTTTAACATTAATTTGGTTGAATTTATCTATTTTATGTACTTTGTGAGTCTTACCTAATAAATCCTTATTTAATAAGGTCATGGGGATATTCTTTTGTTCTCTTCTGAAAGTTTTAAGGTCCTGTCTTTCACCTTTACTGTTGTGTAGAATGGATTTGGACTCTGGCCCAAGGTAGCATGGAATCATTCAGAACTGTCCTGGAGCACTCTTTCTCTACACCAATTGAAAGCTCCTTCAGAGGAAAGGTCAGCCTTTAACCAGGGACGCTACCCAAGGGCTTCCAGGTAAGAAGATTCTAAGTGGTCTGCTCCCTTACTCTGTTGGAGGCCTCACTAAATCCACAGATTGTGATATGAGAACACAGACCCCAGACCAGCTCTACAGCCTCTCTGATTACAGTAGTGCCTAGGTTCCTCTCTAGACCCTGCCAGCTCAGGATCTCTCTGTCCAGTCTGAAAAAATGGGTGCATACAAGAGTGCCAGGAATTTACCAGTCCCAACCTGTGGACTCCCACTTTCTTATGACTCCAGGAAGGAAGGAAAGAATTGTTTATTAATGGTAAAACTCCAGGCATGTATAAGGGCAGTGAAGGAGGGATCTATCCCCAATTCAGAAAGAACAGGAAGTAGTTGCCTACTTGTAAGGGAGTCCCACCCCTCTACATGTCCTGTGAGAGTAGAGAATGTGACAACTCAGCCTGCTTCAATCCATTGTACTGGTGATTCCAGCAGCCCAGTTCTCAGCAGTGGGAGCCTTGTAGCAGGGCCTCTAAGGAACCAATTGGAAGTATTTTTCCCCACTTTGTATCACCTTGGCAGCTTGAAATCAGACATTGTCCTGTCATTTGCAGCACAGAATTGGCAAACATCCCAAATATAGCCTTTTCTCCCTCTCTTCCCCAGAGTTTGCTGTTAAACATTTACCAGCACACCACTGAAAGCGCTCTAACCCTACCCAGTTGTGTCGCCCAGTTGCCAGGTTCCCTACATGATTACCTCTGTTCTTGAGGCAACTACAAGTCCAAATTTGTGCATGTCTCTGTATACTCTTCATGGTACAAAGTAGAGTCATTTTATTTTTCCCCCTTGAGCAGGTAGAATCTAGCTCTCAAGCCTGATGTTCTCTTGTGTCTACATGCAAGAAGAGGCCTCACCATTGAATCTTACCCTGGACCTTGCTCCTTTAGCTCTGCAGTACCATGACAACCATATCTTGGAACTTGGAACAATTATCTCAGAAGAAGAAGTGTTTAACTGGGGGAGGGGGGGTTCATACTCCTCCCAAAATAAATCTGGACTGTATTTTTATAGGGGTGGATGATTTTTTTTTATTTGTTGTGTTGTTTTCTTTATTTTGGTTTTATTGGGGTTTTTGTTGTTGTTGTTTTCAAGGGACTTATTCAAAAATCTGTAAATTGGTAGAATATTTAGAACAGAAGTGGTTCTCATCCTTAGCCACTAACTTACTCTGCAACCTTGAAATCCCTGTCTATCTCTGTGTCTCAACTTTTTTAGTTAACAAATGAGAGGTTAGTTTAAATCAATGGTCTCATCCTGATTTGGGGCAGAAAATCCTTTTGTAGAATGCTAACTCATACCCAACAAATAAAAGAAATGAATGAGAATGCCACAGTTAAATGTAAAGTTGAATTGACGGTTTGGAGATGAAATCAAAATAATTTACTGAAATACTAGAAATATAACAAGATGTAAAAGAAGAGGAAGAGGAGGAGGAGGAGGAGGAGGAGGAGGAGGCAGTGACAAAGGAGGGATGTTTTCCAGAATTCGTTCTGACAATGCAGCACATTGCCAACAGGACCACGATGGTAATCACATGGGAAGGAGGTGAGATCTCCCTCCACATAGAGATGTATTCCAGTTCACATTATCGACAGACAATTGCTAATCTACCTTCTAAGCTGTATGGGGCTATGACAGTAAGTTTTCTCTAACTAAGCCAGTTTGCAAGTTTGAGGCCAGAGCTGCATTGCTATGATATTGGAGAAGAGGCTGAACATTGTGTCTAGTACTCTCTTCCCCTAAAGCATGGCTCCCTCTTTAATCTTTGAATGGTGAACAAAGATGTAAAGACATTTTCTTTGAAGAGATGTAACATGGTGAGCCTGTCCAGGATGCTCCAGATCTTGATCCAGCCCTGGTGGAAGGGAGGGCAGGAGAACTATGGAGCACCACCTGCTCAGTTCTCTGCTGCTCTGACCACCTCTGATGTATGGACTTCCTCTGATCCCCCGGGCTTCACACTACCCATGTTGAGAATGCTGTTTCCCTTGGCTCAGATTCTCTGCTGTGGCTCTTTCCTAGCCTTAGCCACCAGTTTCTTTCTTGCCTGGACCAATATTTTATCTTTTCAGTATGTTCTTTACTCTAGACCAAAATTCTCTTTTATTAAAACCCTCCAAGGGCTTGCTATTGCATTTAGAACAAAATCCAAAACCCCTGTAATTGGCCCCCTATCCCAAGCCCCTAACGATCTACCCCCTGGGGTGTGTGTGTGTATGTGTGTGTGTGTGTGTGTGTGTGTGTGTGTGTGTGTGTGTTTTACTAGGAATTGAACCCAGGGACATTCTACCTCCAAGCTCTATTTTATTTTTTATTTTGAAATAGGATCTTGCTAGGTTGATGAGGTTCTCACAACTTGCTGAGACTGTCCTTGAACCTACAATCCTGCTGTCTCAGCCTCCCAAGTCCTGAGATTACAAATATGTTCCACTACATCCGGCTCCTCCCTGCTTACTTTGCCAAGCAGACAATACATCCTTCTCATCCTCCCTAAATCCACTCCATGGGCTTTCTTTTTCTTTCTCAAACTTGCTATGGCTTTTGCAGCTGCAGCTTTAAATCAGGTACATTACCTCCTAGGATCTGTATGTGGCCAGCTCTTTCATATCTCAGTATAAAGGTCATCTCCTCAGAAAGGTCTTCTACCAATCCCCACACCCCACAAAGACTTTCCTATTGAGCATTCTGTTTTATTTTCTCCCCATTCCTTATCACTAACCGAAGTTATATTATTAATTGCTTTTCTATTAACTTGTTTCTCACCTGTGTTTTCCTCTAGAATCTAAGTGTGATAAGATCAGGGGCCCTGTCTGTTTTGTTCTAATCTGTGTCTCTACCATCCAGTACAATGCTTGGCACATGGTAGATACTCAATATTTGTTGAACAAATGAATGAGCTTAATGTTGTTGATATAGTATCTATTTTTTTTCGTGATACCTCAAAGCTACACCTCAGCCCTTTTTTATTTTTGTTTTTGAAGCAGAGTCTTGCTAATTTCCTGAGGTTTTAGTTAAGTTGCTAAGGCTAGCCTCAAACCTGCAATCCTCCTGTTTCAGCCTCCCAAGTGCTGAGATTACAGGAATGACCACTGCACCTGGCTGATATAGTATCATGTTGTTCACAGAGGCACTGGAACCCAATCAGGACTGGATGCTTATAAAACCTGCATTTTCTTATTCCTCTTATCCTTCATAAGTCTAGTATCCTTCATTACATATAAGATATATAAGTATCTCCTTGATATTTAAATATCTATCCCCTAAAATAAGTGTTAAATTCATCCTAGACTGACTTCAAAAATTCAAAGAAACTTTATTATCCTACACTACAAATAAAACCACCCATGTCCTTGATTTGTTCTTCCCCTATTCATTATTTCCCAATTTTTAGGCTACTGAGAAGGATCTGAGACCTAATCAAAAGGGGAAACAAACCTGTTTAGATCTACATAAATAAAGCTACTATACCAGGAGAGTTTACCATGTGGTCTCTGCCACACAAAATATTCTACTTCAGTGTTGCAAGCTTTTCTTTGTGTGATCTTTGCCCTGTTTTCTCTGCTTCTCAAACTGTGCATGTGTGTCTCTATGATTATCTGCAGCAATTGCCAGAAATCTCTTAATCTCCTTTGGATATCAACCCTGTTCTATTTTAGTCCTCAGGTCCCTCCCCCAATTTTAGAAGAAGCCAAAACTGAGCAAGGCAGGTTTGTTCTGTTCTGTTTTGTTTTGTTTGTTTGTATTTTTTTTCAAGTTCACCTGAAAGGAAATCTTGGTGCCAATCACAAGATGATACCCTTCTGTCCTCACTCTAAGAAAAGAACTCCAGTCCCCGATCTTCATCCCAAAAGCAAGATCTGGCCATTAAAACCTAATACAACTTTTGGGGCCCTCAAGAGCTCCTTGAGGAGCTGCTCTTAAATGACACTGTTAAATGAGCCAAGCATGATGGTGCACACCTGTAATCCCAGTACTTGAGAAGCTGAGACAGGAGGATCACAAGTTCTAAACCAGACCTGGCAACTTAGAAAGATCCTGTTCCTGTTTCAAATTAAAAAGGGATGGGGTTGTAGCTCAGAGGTAGAAAGCCCCAGTACCAAAAAGAAGAAGAAGAAGAAGAAGAAGAAGAAGAAGAAGAAGAAGAAGAAGAAGAAGAAGAAGAAGAAGAAGAAAAAGAGACACTTAAATGAAGTTGGAAAAAAAGTGCTTTAAAACTCTGCTATGAGCCGGGCGTGGTGGTGCACGCTTGTAATCCCAGCATTTGGGAGGCTGAGACCAGAGGATCCAGGTTCGAGGCCAGCCTCAGCTACCTAGTGAGGCACTCCACAACTTAGTGAGACTCGGTTTCAAAATAAAGAATAAAAAATAGGGCTGGGGGTATAGCTCTAAGGTAGAATACCACTGAGTTCAATCCCCAGTACCAAAAAATAAAAAATTTTAAAAACCTCTGCTATGACCTCAAAGACAATATACTCAGCCCTATCCACACTGCCCTTGATTTTCCAAAGAATGTTCCTTGAATTATCTTCCTTCCTTAATTATGAAGCATTTGGATGAGAACATTGTGCTCTGTGTAAATGGTCCATTACGGGATCTTGGCTAGAATAGAAGTCTATCTTTGCCCCAACCACACTAATAACCTAACTAGATTGAAAAGTGCTTTGAAACAGGCTTCATGCCCCACAAATCAACATTATACCCTTAATATTTGCCCATTATATGTACTGAAACTTTGACAAACCCTTAATTTTGAGATTCCTCATGGTACATAACTTTTCCCAGTAAAGGTATATTTAACCTTGCAACACAATCTTCATCTTACTTGATCCAACCACTCCCTTTTTTAAAAAAATATTTTCCCTTCAGTTTCACTGTTGGAAACTTCCTTTCTGTGTGTGTGTGTGTGTGTGTGTGTGTGTGTGTGTGTGTGTGTTTAAAGTACTAGAGGCATTCTGCCTCTGAACTACACCCCCAGCCCTATTTTTTTATTTTTTTATTTGGAAACAGGGTCTCACTAAGTTTCAGAGGGTCTTGCTAAGTTGCTGCAGCTGCCTACAAACCTGTGATCCTCCTGCTCAGCCTCCCAAGAAGTAGAATTACAAGTGTACACCACTATGCCCAGCCTCCTCTCCAAATCCTCAAAGCACAATGCTAAGCATTTTTCTTTTCAAAGTTTCTTCCTAATTCCCAAAGTTTCAGAGACCATCCATATGCCAGTGACTCCCATATTTATATCTCTATTCTACATAGCTCATTTGACCTCCTGATCAATACCTCCCACTGCTTATTGTATGCCTAGATTTGTATATCTACTTGACATCTATAATGGAACTCTATCTCTAATTATTCCCTTCAAGGCTTTTTTCTGGCTGTCTTATCCATCCCAACATTGTTGCCACTGTCTGTCCTGTTGCTCAAGCCAGGAACTTGAGTTATCCTTCACTCTTCTTTCTCCCTCCCCTTCCACATCTAATCCATCATCAAATATGTGATTCCTATTTCCAAAATGCCTCTCAAATCCATCCACTTTTCTTCATCTCTATTACCATCACTCAAGTCCAGATTGCCTCAAGTCCTCATTTGTCCCCTTCCAATGCATTAACTACACAAGGCAGCCAGGATGATCTTTTAAAACTACACTTCAGATTATACTCTCTGGCTCTGAATTCTGTAAACATTTCCCTTTTCACTATAATAAAATCCCAGGTGCTTTACGGAGCCCACAGAGCACACAATGGTTTGGTCCTGCCACTTCTCCAGCCTCATCAGCCACTCTCCCCAGCAACACTGTCTCTTCTGTTCCTTTAAATGTCTCAAATCAATGCAGAGGGACCTTAAGGAACTAGAATGCTATGGTTAACTGAATAAGAAAGGAGGAGGAGGAGGAGGAGGAGGAGGAGAAGCCAAACAACAACAAAAAAAATTCTACTATTCGGAGTTGAAATTCTTTCCAGAAAATATGAATCCATTATGAAGCTCTGGAAGTCGAAATCAGAAAACAAGATCATCATATTCTTTGTAACTGAAAACCTGGCAGGGTCTTGATACCACTTTTTACCAGTAATAACATCACCAGTTGTTACTGTTCAAGGCAGTAAGTGAAGATTAAAAAAAAAGAGTATAGTATTGAATCCTTACTATTTTCACAAAATTCACTGAGATATATCTTTATAATGATATTGCATATTTTAAGGAAGCTGTGTTATTTCCTGTTCACTAATTGGCCTCTTGCTCCTAACACTGGAGTATGGAGAGAGATTCTCTTTGGTTTAAACACACAGTTCATCAATCACACTTAGTCAAAGTAGCCTCTATCTGTGTGTGTATGTGTACTTGTATATGCAGTTGTAAGTCATGGGCAAGTTATTTAAATTATCTTATCCTTGGTGTTCTCATCTGTAAAAATCTCTGTGAAGTATTTAGAATAGCAAGCCCTTATTTTGATAGTTGTTATTGGGAAATGTGAAGGAAAGATTCATAATTAAATCTCCCTCTTTATATTTTCCCTACTTTCTCCACGTCCAAGATGTTCTTACTTTGCAATCCCAGTTGTTAAGATTTTAGGTTCACAAGAACTATATAAATTTCCTTTCCCCTGTGATAACTGCATTCTCTCCAAAATAGATATCCAGGTTGACCAACAGCTAGGAAGACTCTATTCATGCCATGATTTGGTGCCTTTCTAAATTCCCTTTTCTGAACACACATGCTTTTAAAAACAGTGTATTGTTATCTCAGCACCTGGCCCAGGGTTTTAGATAAGCAGGGACTTTCCATCAATCTCCACTCTGCTCATGGTAAACATCACTTCCCTTGGAACACATCTATTTCTCTTGTAAGGCTCCACACAAGTCAGATGTTTCATCAGAAGGCCCCTGACACTGTCATGAAGAAGAATGGCTCTGGGAGGAGTTGCCCATGTCACACCAGATTTGAAGGCCAAAGGGTCACTTTGGGCAACTTAGGTCCTCCATCAATAATTGCATCCAGGACAGGATCATCAATTCCCTTCATCTCAAACAAGACTTATGATTACTCTATTGGAGACTGAGCCAATGGCCTGGGATAATCTGACCTTTTTCCCCTTACTAGGTTAGCCTCAACTAACTTAAGGCTGAGGATCTTTGTAAATGAATCAGTTATAAAACAACAGAAGGTAAAAAGCAACTCTTCCATTTTTAACACAATGAGAGATTTATGCTAGCAGATTTTAGTCCATTGATCAAATATAATGTTGCTCTATCAGAAATTCTTGAAAATGTCACTTCTATTTTATTATATTCATTTTTATTTTTTTCATTTTTTATTGGTATATTATAATCATATGTCTTTGTGTGCACACATCTTTCATTTAATCCTTCTCCAATTCCTGCCCCACTCCCTCCCACTTCCTCCTTCTCACATTCAGTTTAGTGATTGACTTTGATATGGTTGTGAAAGTACATCATGTGCATTAGGGTATTTCCTTCCCCTCCCCCATCACCTTCAGTTAAGTCACCTTCTTTGCTCATGTAATGTTTTTCCTTTTTCATCTAGAGTTCCTCTTAGGACCCACTCTCTCCCTAGCTTCTGTATATTAGGGAAAGCATCCAATTTTTTACTTTGTGTGAGTGACTAATCTCACAACATAATGTTTTCCAGTTCCATCCATTTCCATGCAAATGATATGATTTTGTTCTTCTTTATGGCTGAGTAAAATTCTATTCTGTACATATCTCATAGTTTTGTGATCAGTTCATCTGTTGATGGACATCTTGCTGGTTCCATAGTTTGGCAATTGTGAATTGTGCAGCTATAAACATAGATACACATGCATTGGTCTGGTAGTTTGGTTTCCATTCTTTTGGGTAGATAGTCAGAAGTGGTATTGCTGGATCATATGGTAGGTTCATTCCCATTCATCTAAGGATCCTCCCATACTGTTTTCCCAAGTGGTTATTCCAATCCTCAATCCCACCAACAATGTATTAAGGTTCCCACTTCTCTACACCCTCTCTAATATTTGTTGTTCTTTGTGTTTTTGATGATTGCCATTCTGATTGGGGTTAGGTGAAATCTCAGAGTAGTTTTGATTTGCATCTCTCTGATTGCTAATGATGTAGAACATTTCCTCATACATTTATTGACCATTTGTATTTCTTCTTTTGTGAAGTGTCTATTTAGATCCTTTGCCCATTTTTTTGATTGGGCTATTTTCTTAGCATTCATTTTTCGAAAGCATTGCTGAAACTCCTGGTCAATGAGCGAGATACTGCAAAGCATCATAAAAAGAATCATGGGTGAACCTGGTTTCAGTCATGGGGGGGATGCCACACATGTGAAATAAAAATAAATACAGTCTGTAGTTCTGGAAGAATGGGAATCAGAAATGTTTAAAGAAAACCAATGGCCATCTGCACAGCAAGAATGCTGCAGCACATACTACTTGAAATTCATTCTGTGTTGTTGACAGTGGGTTGGAGACAGTAAGAAAGAGATGGGGTGTGGGGCATGTTACCAGTAGATTTCTGTCCTGACAACAAATTACTACTTCAGAGTCTTGTATGTGTCTTGAGGTATTATGTTAAGTTGATCTAAGGAAAAAATAGTGACTTTTTTTAAATGTTTACATTTATAGGGAATTTCTTTTTACCTTACAGAGCACTTCTATATTTGTTATTGTATGCCATCTCCACTCCAGAGTCTAGAAATGGACCTGTTTGTGACATGACAAAAATGAGTAAGGCTCCTAATTTTGGATGAGTCTATTATGGCCACATGTCATAACCAGAGTTTTATGGCTCCCCAGTTGCAGGTTGTGTGGACTCAACCAATGTCAAATTGAAAATATTAGAAAAAAACTATATCTATACTGACCCTGAACATATATAGAATTTTTCCTGTCATTTTCCTCTAAATATGCAGTATAAGAACTAATTACATAGCATTTACATTTTACTAGGTATTATACATTTATAGGTATTATACATTTATAGGTATTATAGGTATAATCTAGAGATGATTTATGGTATACAGAAGGATGTGCATAGATGCATGCAAATGCTACATTTTACAGAAGAGACTTAAATCTCAGCACATTTTGGTATCCAGGGAAGTCCTGGAACCAATCTCCATGGATAACAAAGGACAACTGAATTTTTATTCTCAGCAGTTTGCAGAACACTTCATTCATATTCCTTGTCTATGAGTATTCATCAAATCTAAATTCCTGGACAGTATTTAAGGCCTCAAAATGTGTCCGTTTTCTTAACATACAACCTATTAGTTAGTGAAGAAGTCTCTGTACAGGCTGAACTATAGGGAAATTCTCACTCATGGAATAAGTGTAAATTAGTATGACTTTCCCAAAGAAGAATTAAAACATACATTTTCAGAAGGAAAATTACCCTCTTGACCTTACAATTCCACTTCTGAAAATTTATCCTGTAGAAATAATTCTGTATACAAATAAGCAAGCTTACCACAACAATGTTTATAATATCAAATGGTGGCAAGCTCTCAGAATGCTCAACAGTGAGAGATTCATTAATAAAAATAATAGCTCATTTATCCAGTGGAATGAATGTGTGCTCAATAAATGTGACAAAATGAAAGACCATGAAATAGAAATATTTACAGCCTTAGAAAAATGATAATGATGCATTAGGAAATAAAAATGGGGTCTACATATTGTAATCCAATTTTTGAAACAAAAGAAATGTGTTTTATTTATAGAAAATGTTCAAAAGAATGTGTGATTATTTTTAACTACTTGAGCAATTATGAAAGTTTATTTTTAAAAAAATAGACACTATCCCATATGGGATATGTACACAATGGAATTTTACTCAGCCATAAAGAAGAACAAAATCATGTTATTTGCAGGGAAATGGAGGCAACTGAAAAACATTATGTTAAGTGAGATTAGCCAGTCACAAAGAGTAAAGAAGCATATGTTCTCCCTAATATGTGGATGCTAGGGAGAAGATGGGCATAAGAGGGTCTCCAGATGAAAAAGGAGAGACCCTCAAAAGCAAAGAAGTTGATTTAACCGAAGGGGTTGGACGGGGAGGGGGGCACACTAATGTATGTCAAGGTCACTCACTAAACTGAACTTGAGAGGGAGGGAGGGCGAGGTAGCGGGGTGGGAATTTGGGGAAGGGGTCAAATGAGAATTGTGAGCACATATATCATTACCAATTTGTACCTAACAAAGATGTATGCTTACAATGTATGAATAAAAAAAAATTTTTTTTAAATAGACACTATAAAGTTTGTCACAGTGTACTATCTTAATAGGAACATGTCAAACCACCCTGGGCAAGCTTCTCTTCTTTGAACAAAGCAATCAGAAAAAGGGCCAGTAGCTTAATATCTCCCAGTCTGCAAGTCACTGAAAATTCTTAGTCATGTCAATGGGACAACCCAGGCACGTGCTGAAAGACTTCCCACTATGAAAAGCTGAGATATCCCCATCACATTAGCAATAATTGTCCTGATATCAGATAATGCATTTTTAAAAGAACTGAAATTTTTATTGCTTTTTTTCCCCATAATTCCTCCTCATACTGTAGGCTGGGTCATTTCATTAAAAAAAGAATAAAAATAAAACTCTTTTTCTTTACCCTGTCCCCCATCTCATCTGAATAGTTAGCTGGAAATCCATTCATCAACTAGAAAAATCTCAACTGGAACATCTTAAAAACACACAGAGAAAGATAATCAGAAAGCTAAATTACATTTTCTAAGGCATTTCAACCCCCAGTGGGGCTTTCGAAGTCCATTCTCAGGCGTGATTGGGTAGCTTCATTGATTCACTACTAACCAGTCACCCCGTGGCTTAAAACAGAGCTCTCAGTCTCAGAAAATGAAGATATTATCACAGAGAAGGTGAAGAGGTGGAAAGACAGCTGGTTCCTTTTACAGGGACTGATGTATCTGCAAGGAAAATCAGCCTGGCTTCTGAATATAAACAGGAATTAGCAAAGTAGAAGTAGAACAAATAAGCACAGTGATTGAGAGACCTTTCCCAAGGAGCAGGCTCCCGCGAGGAAGTGGGGAAGACCAGGCCCCCAAACTCAAGGTTGGGAGAAAGAGAACAAGCTTCGGAATTGACAGACCCAATTCAGAAAACTAACTCAGCCACCTCATAATAGAATGTGCTAGGCAAGTCACAAAACTCTCCATGGCTCAGTGTTCCTGCTGCAAAAAATGGGTGCAAAAGTATCTACCTCCCAGGATTGTTTGGAACAACTAGATCTAACACAGGAGTTTGCAATACCTAACCCACTGAGAGGACCAAATAAATGGTGATAGCATTATTTGAAGAGGGGAAGAGAAGTCAGGTGGGATACAGGGAACACATTCCAAGAAGATTTCTAAATATTATCTTTTAATTCCAGAACAGCAGCCAGCATCCACAAACCAGAACAGGAGGAACCAGTTTAGGTCATACTGTCTCCACCCAGTGAGAAGTCAATGTCACTTCAGACTTTCTGGATGACAAAGCCCAATCCTATTTTTAGAGACCATGTCTGCCTTTCTAACCCCATACTCTTTGGTGTCTTTTCCTCCAATTCCCAGGATAGGTTCACCATCATGGGCAAATGTTTCCATGTCATCAGAAAATTCAATTAACCCCCCACTCTTGGCTGTGATTTAAAGAATTTTTGAGGCACCAATTTTAAAAATAAAGAGGAGGGGTGATTAAAGAGAACCAGAATTGCTAGTTAGAGCTGGCATTCTTCACGGATGGTGGATTTGAGTTATTGGAGTTTAATCATAAACCCATCATTTGTAGATGCAAAGCTCATTGATGTTTAGGAGTTTGGAAATTTTTTAAACTGACCCACCCCCTGCCAAAGGAGATCTCACTTGCTTGAATGAGGCAAGCAGGGAAATTGAGGTCACTTCCAGGGTCCTCCCGAGTCATTCCCACCACCTTGCATACTAGTGAGCATGCTCTAACATTCTCTCTCCCTCTCTCTCTCTCTCTCTCTCTCTCTCTCTCTCTCTCTCTCTCTCTCTGTGTGTGTGTGTGTGTGTGTGTGTCTCTGTCTCTCTCTCTCTCTCTCTCTCTCTCTCTCTCTCTCTCTCTCTCTCTCTCTCACACACACACACACACACACACACACACACACACACACACACAGTCCTAGTTCCCCCATGAGAATGATAAAAGCAGTTGTTAAAGCAAAGTGACAAACAGCCTTCCTGAAGCAAAAGGCTCATTGGCCTGGAAGGAATCACAGACATCATGTCCCCTATCTGTCTGATAAGATTTCATCTAAAATCCTGACCGGCTGAGTGGAGATCAGGCCTGTCCAAAGGATCACCAGAAAGTCGATCCCCACACACTCATTCAGTCAGCCATCACATCACGGTGACAGATGTGTTTTGTGCCAGCAATCACAACAATAGAGGCCTAGATTTATTAAACGCTTTCTGTGCATAATGGTGAACAAAGCAGGCGAGGCGTACAAAACTAAAGGCTTGCCATAAGAAGAAGATATTAAATAAAGAACTACAAATAAAATGCATAATTACATTCTCCAGCAACTGCTATGAGCAAGAGGTTCAGAAAGCTCCATGCATGCCCAAAGTGGAGATCCTGTCTAAGGAAAGCTTTGTCCAAAGAAGCACACAAAGCCAATGTACTTAACAGCAGGTATAGCAGGGATCTAGATGGGTGGGCAGGAATGGGCCATGCAGGCCTCACTGAGCATAGAAAGGTTCCAGGTCTTGATCCTAAGAGCAGTGGGAAAGCACACCCGTGGAATTATGTCTTAAAATAAGGCAGACAGCCCAGGGCTCATGAATATCCACTTCACCAGAGCATGAGCTTCTGCAGCTCCAGGCTTCAACTCAGCCTCTCTTAAAAGCTAAACAGTGTCACAGAGAGAACACCCGCCCTTTCTCAGAGGATGTTTATATGCAACCATTTGAATATGACACATTTATGGAGCCGCGTTTCCCCCCAGTCCATGCCTGACACAGCATGGGCAGCTGGGGAGAAGCAAGAAGATAAATAAGGCCCCAATAAATAACCAAATCCAATGCATAATAATACAGGTGCTACAAGAGGTGCTGAAAACACAGCTATGAAGGGCAGCAGGGTTTGATTGAAAGACACAGGACCTGAACCCTGAGTTAAGTTGGTACTGTGCCACTTATCTGTTATGCGACCTTGGGAGAGGACACCCCTGTGAATTCAAGTTATTCTGATGCCCTGAGAGCAGTGTTATGCACTGAAAAGACTATTGAGAAGTTTATCTTAAATTTTAAGTTAATAATTAATTTATTAAAGTTATAAATTTAGCCAGGCATGGTGGCATACAACCTGTAATCCCAGGATTTGGGAGGCTGAGATAAGAGGATTGCAGGTTTGAGACCACCTCAGCAAATTAGCCCTGTTTCAAAATAAAATAAAAAACTGGGCTGGGGGTGTAGCTCAGAGTTAGAATGCCCTTGAGTTCCACACCCAGTACCGCACACACACACACACAAAGTTATAAGTTTAAGAACGTTTTCTCCCTGGGCTTTATGTTCAGCTCATGGATCTTATTTTTCTATCTGTAAGTAGAACCAATTTTAACCATCCCTATTTTAGTCACTTTTAAAGGGCTTTAACCAATGCTCTGTTATATTTGCATACTTAGGGAATAAAATTCCTTGAAATAGCTTAAATTGTATGTATTAATTAAATTTCATTTTAAGGCTGTCAACTGTCTAATCAAAGAATGTACCCAAACAATTTAATAAATTATGTTTACAAATATGATTGATATGAATTTCCAGTTGCAGATGTATCTCAATTATTTGTCAATTCTACATTAGAATAACATGAATATCATTTAATAGGTCAGGTTCTTTTAAATGCTGCAAGTATATAGAAATGCTAAATATGACCCAACTCTTCATAAAAAATATTTATATATTTAAATGTTTGTGCATGTAATCTAAAATTGCAAGGAATTTAAAAAAGCTTACTCATTTTTTTTTTAAGACAGTCATGGTTTACTGAAATTACTTTGCAAAAAATTGTTTGGTTGGGCATAAATTTTGGAAATTCAGGCTTCCTGGATGATACCTTTAAAAAAACAAGAAAACTATTAGATCATTCAAAAAAGTGTGGATCTCAGGATTCTTGGTATTACTGATTATCAGAGATTAAACTAGCTTTGATGTGACAAGCTGAACTTTACTTTGAATAGTTATGTCAATGATTCTTTAACTTCAAAAGGGGCATAGTCACATTCTGTGGCATAAGTTATTCACAACCCTCGCCTCTGCTATCCACTCACACATGTCTGAAACTCCAAACCAACTTGATCTCCTAAGATCTTGACCTCTGTATGTCTCTTCCATCTATGTTTTAGATTTTGAATGTAAAAGAATCTAAAGACAGGTGAATGTTTTTTCAGTCTAACTCTAGATGATTTTGTCTTTAATGGAATCCCACTTCCTTTGGCTACTGAATTTTGGATGTCTAATATGACTCTCACTTGTAGCAGCAATTTATGAAGTTGATCTGCACACAACCTCTTGCCTCTCTATATCCCTATCTTTACTGTCATAGAGTTTTTGAGAATGAAGTAAGAAAATGCACATGAAAGTCATACATGAGCCATAAACACTATCCAATCATCAGTATCTATCAGAGAGTGAAGCACAGGATAGATAGATGATAGATAGATAGATAGATAGATAGATAGATAGATAGATAGATAGATAGATATAGATAGATGAGAAAGAGAATATGATTTGAGTGTGCCATGAGAACATGTGGAAATGAGTGATTACTTCCAGCTGATTCAAGGAAAGCTTCACTAAAATAAGGCTCTTGGATGGGCCTCGAAGAATGAGTAAAGATTTTAACTTGACAATAATGATGGGAGAAGCCCACAAAAGCCCCATTTGGAACCACTTACATTTAGAATAAAGCTGGCATTAAGTTTCAGAAAAGAGTTAGGGCTTCCCATATTATGCAACATTCTTCCATCCACCACCTTTCTGATACTCCTGAACTTCTCATTCCCTACATTTTATAACAGTTTTTTTCCATGGTTTTATTTCCTAGAACTTCTTTTACCACGTAGAATATTCTCCCAGAGAGTGCTATGGTAAAACTTGTGCTTTCTCCTAAAAAGGCTGACAATATTCTCCAGTTGTAATCTTTGTCCAACTTGAGTAGTTCCCCTGGCCTCAAAGACAAAAACTTCTTTTGAGCTTATAATAAACTAGTAAAATTTATGTGCAAGTGGTACTAGCCATACATAAGAGAAAATAATGTAAGAACCTGTTGCAAATGTACAATGACACTCCGGGATGCATTCAAACTCCAATTCAGATGATCCAGGTATCCAGGTTTGTTATGGTTTGGGTTTAGAATGTCACCTTGAAATCCTCATGTGTTGAAAGCATGGCCTCCAATGCAGGAAGGAAAAGAGGTGAGACATGGCTGGAGGAGTGGGTCACTGGGGAGTGGTCTTTGGTACTATACCTATCCCTAGCCAGTCTCCTCCTCTTGCTCTCGCCACAACTGAGAGTAGCTTTTCTCTACTGTGCACCCTCAAGCAGCAGCTTTTGCCTTGGAACCCTCCAACCATGAACTAAATCTCTAAAACCGTGAGCCAAATAAAATTTTCCTCCTCTAAGTTGTGCTCATCAGGTATTTTGGTCACAGCAACAGAAAAGCTGACTAAAACAAGATTATTTCCATTTCTTGAGACTCGTAGCAGATTAAAATATGTATATATGCCAAAGGTTTTTAAAATTGAGATGTGTTAAATGTTTATCTTTAACAAAGTTATACTTTTTTTAACACCCTTCATTTTTGTCATCATGGAAGTGTATTTATTTATTTATTTATTTATTATTTATTTATTTATTGCGGTACTGAGGATTGAACTCAGGGGCATTCATTCTACCTCCTAGCTACACCCCCAGCCCTATTTTTTTTTTTTTTTCGGTACTGGGGATTGAACTCAGGGGCATTCTACCTCCGAGCTATACCCCCAGCCCTATTTTGTATTCTTTATTTTGAAACCAAGTCTCACTAAGTTGCAGAGTGCCTCACTAGGTAGCTGAGGTTGGCCGCGAACCCAGATCCTCTGGTCTCAGCCTCCCAAATGCTAGGATTACAAGCGTGCGCCACCACGCCCAGCAACAAAGTTATACTTTGAAAGCTAAAAAATACAACTTTTATTGTGCCATTCAAAGGTTAGAGGCAGAATCTATATGATATTAATTCATAGTGTACTGTAGATATTATGGTTCAATAATGCCATGTAGGTTTAAAGATGTATATTAAGCACTTTCCTCTTCCATTCCTTTCTGTGAATTTTAGATAACGTCAAAAGCCTAACTTTCAAAGCTTTGGCGTTCTGTAAGGCTCCAAGCCAAATCACCAATCTGACTCTGAAGATCCACTGATGCTGAAAGGCTCTAAGAAGAATGTCACAACCGGGCATGGTGGTGCACGCTTGTAATCTCAGCATTTGGGAGGCTGAGACTGGAGGATCTGGGTTCGCAGCCAGCCTCAGCTGCCTAGTGAGGCACTCCTCAACTTAGTGAGACATGGTTTCAAAATAAAGAATAAAAAATAGGGCTGGGGGTATAGCTCTAAGGTAGAATCCCCTGAGTTCAACCCCCAGTACCACAAAAAAAAAAAAAAAAAAGAATGTCACAGGTCAGCAATTCACTAAGTAGAAATATTCTGGGTTTATTGATATTGCAAGTGGTATTCATGGGTCTAGTGGGGCTTAATTGTCTCTATTTACATAGATAGCAATAAATGGTTCTTTGGGAGCTTTGTGTATCCTGCAAGACTAGGACTGACTATAGACTCCACTTCGGAGTGATCAGTCAGGGAGCTACCACCATTCTGGGGGATCCCCTAAATTCCTTAACAGGAAAGTCATTTCTCTAGGGCTATCGAATTTCTTTAGAGAACAAGCCTTCAGTTGGCTTGCCCTGAGGGTAGACGCCTGGCTGCCAGGAGTGCCATTGCAAGGCAGAGGTCACCTGTTATAAACAGACTTTCCATTGAACCTGTTGTTTTCCAACACCTTATCCATACATATATGAATATATATATATATATATATATATATATATATATATATATATGTGGAAAAGGTGTTATGCATATAGCTATATGCATATCTTCATTTCCTGATCTTTTCCCAGATTCTGAAAGAATGATGAGCCTCCTCCTCAGCTAAAGTATCTGAGTTCTGGTTTCTCTCTCTACTTCCTTCGATCTGCCTTACGCCTTCCAGAAATGTGTTCTCACTGTGCCCAGAGATTTCAGGACTGGTGCCTTCTTGGGGCTCAAGTCTCAGCTCAAATGTTACCCCCTCAGGAAGGCCTCCCTGTCTTAAATAGCTCTCCATTCCCGACCTCCTACCCCTTCCCCTGCATTCTATTCACATGACATTTACCACTGTCAATTATAACTCCTTTTGCTCATTTGTTTATTGTCTTTATCCCATCAGCAGAATTCAAGCTCCAGGAGAGTCCAAATCTTGTCTGTCAACTTCTGCATTGTGTCATCAGACCTCAGACACCTGTTAAATAGTAGGCATTTCATAAATATTGGTTGAATGAATAAAATCATTCATTCATTCATTCATTCAACAGCTATTCATAAAAAATGCATTAGGTGTCAGGAATTGTGATTGTGTCTATAAGGAAGAATTTTAGCCATTTATGAAAAATGCCTTTCTGCTTTTCTACCACTTTATGCTTCCATGGCCCTTATTCTTCTGTAACCTGCCCCCCCCAACATGTACACATACATACACACAAGCTGGCTCAGCCTTTGCTGCTTTCTGGCTGGCCCTAAGAAAAGAAACCCCTCGAGAGGCTGAGACAGAAGCGTAGTGAGACTCTTAGCAATCTAGTGAGACCCTGTTTAAAAACAAAAAATAAAAGAGGTGTGGGGGTGTAGCTCAGAGGTAGCATGTCACTGGGATCAATCCCCAGTACAAGGAAGAAAGGGAAAAAAAGAGGGAGGGAGAAAGGGAGGGAGGAAGGAAGGAAGAAAGGAAGGAAGGAAGGAAGGAAGGAAGGAAGGAAGGAAGGAAGGAAGGAAGGAAGGAAGGAAGGAAGGCCAAAGATGGAGTGATCTTGTACCCATGGCCAACCACAGTACAGAGCAGACCTTGGCCTGGCCACAAAATGGAAGTAGAATGTTTCCTGGGCCCAGCCTAGTAAATATTCAGCTGCAATTAAATCCATGGTCCAGTGAGCAATTAGAGAAAGAGGCCCAGGTGTCACTGGAGAGGGTGGTTCTTATTTACAGGAACACATGGGGCTTGGCAAGGATTTAGCCCTCCTCCTCTGCCGGCCAGGGCCGCCTTGACTTTATCACAGCAAACAGGCTTGACCCAGAGCTTTCTTCCAGACACTTGCAGCTGCTGAGAAAATGAGCATGATAGTAAACACATGTTGCTTCACTTGTGACCTGACAAATCAGATTACCTGCCTCAGACACATGCAGGGGCTTTATGGTGAGGCAATTTGGAAATTAAGCTCTCTGAACATACAACTGGTTTATTGTTGTTGTTTGTTGGGGGTCTAAAATTACTCAGAATGCCTTGCAGTCACGTGGAACAGAATATCTCTTGCTTTATCGTCATTGTCCCCTCTTCCAAAGGAGCTAACACTAGCCTTGTTCTTGTCAAGGAGCCCAAACATTATCATTCAAAGGCTGTATTTACAAACGGAGTGGGGTGGCCATAAAACTGATGACCTTGCTGCTTCTGGAATCTCATAAAAAGTTTCCAAGCTGCTCCTCCCCAGAGCAAATAAGGGTGTTGCAGTTGCTAGTCCCCTGGCAGGGTTCCAGCTGGGGCTATTACATTCCTCCCTCGTAAACTTTCCTCTGAGCTCCAAATACAGACTTGTCTGCTTGTCCTTGTGCTTAACTTGGGAGGTGTGCTGTGTTTGGAGCATTTAAACCCCAGAGGAAGGGGCAACATAGGAGGAAAAGGGGGGAGAGAAAACAGGCAGCATTGACTGAGATGCTGTTATGTGCCAGGCACTATGCAAAAAAAAAAAAAAAATGTTCATCAATATTCTCATTCAAGCTTTGTAACTTATCCATAGGCTAATTCTCAGTGGAAGCTATAACCCACATTCCGTGTATTGAAGGGAAGAACATATAGGCCTGCTAGGTTTCCTTGAAGTCACAGTGGATGTAGCTTACTAATTGTGTGTGCATGTGTGTGTGTGTGTGTGCGTGTGTGTGTGTGTGTTTCCCAATAGCCTTTGCAGCAGAGGTGGCCGGGTGACACAGATGAGGTTAATGAGAGGCAATGGGACATCGATTTGGGTAAGGCTTCCGGGAATCTATTCTTTTACTGATTAAAAAAAAAATAAGAAGAATCAGGCCTAGTTGGCAGGTTTTTTGTTATTGTTGTTGTTTTTTGTTTTGTTTTGTTTTGTTTCCCTTTCTCCTTTTTTCCTCTTTGAATGAGGGTGTGGAGCTTAGAAGGGCAGTCCCCACTTTAGGATCAAAAGGCTGAAAGTGGTCAAGCAGGAAAGAGCCCACACATGGGAAATCTCATGGAGATGCTCCCCAACACCAAATTGCCTGAGCCCAGCCTTCATGTTACCATGAAAAAACAAAAGTCCCTTCTTTGTGATGGTGGGGAGACCCTAGGAGAGACTCCCTGGTCCCCACCTACTGGTGGTCACACCTTTGTGTGCCCTTAAATATGGGTGGGACCTGTGACTTGCTCCTAACAATATAAATGGCAAAGGTGATGCACTGTCACTACACTACTGTGATTACATCGGGTCACCCAAGGCCTCATCTGATAGTAGATTTACTCTAGAGAGTCTCCTTGCTGACTTGAGGAAGCAAGTGGCCTCGTAGGGACAGCCCACGAGACAAGGAACTGTGGAAGGCTTCCAGGAACTGAGAGTGGCCTCTGGGTGCCAGGATGACCTCCCAGCAGCAAGACACAGGACTGCTCAGCTCCACCACTGCAAGGAAATACATTCTTCCCACAGCCTGAGCCAGCTTACAAGTGAATTCTCCCCAACCAAGCCTCTAGAAGAGAACACAGCCCAGACAGCACATTCTCTGCAGCCCTGTGAGACTTGAGCAAAGGACCCTATTAAACCTCACTCAGACCCCCCATCCACGGAGACTGTGAGATCATCAGTGCCTGTTGTTTTAAGCCACCAACTCTATGCCAACTTGTTATGTAGCAATGAGTCACTAATATACTACTTTGCACTGCTCTGGACATCTTTCTGTTCAAATGATGCATAGCTGGTAGATGCACAGAGAATCATTTAGGGACACCTCCAAAAGCTACTGAGGGATGGGAATTGATGCTCAGAGAAGGAAGAAGAACAGGAACTATTATCAGTTGAAGAGGAAGCTGAGGTCTTAAAGTGTTCTCTTTATTTAAAAAGATGTTAGCAAGCCTGGCATGGTGGCGCACGCTTGTAATCCCAGCATTTGGGAGGCTGAGACCAGAGGATCTGGGTTCGCGGCCAGCCTCAGCTACCTAGTGAGGCACTCCGCAACTTAGTGAGACTTGATTTCAAAATAAAGAATACAAAATAGGGCTGGGGGTATAGCTCGGAGGTAGAATGCCCCTGAGTTCAATCCCCAGTACTGCAAAAAAATAAAAAGATGTTAGCAGCTGGGCATGGCGATGCATGCCTGTAATTCCAGTACTTGGAGGCTTAGACAGGAACAGGTTAGAGGACAGCCTCAGCAACTTTGTGAGACCCTGTTTCAAGATAAGAATAAAATAAAATAGGGCTGAAGTTTAGGTCAGCTATAGAATGTCCTTGGATTCAATCTCCAGTACAAAAGAAAGAAAAAAAGAAAGAGAGAGAGAGAGAGAGAGAGAGAGAGAGAGAAAGAAGAAAGAAAGGAGAGAAGGAAAACAGGATATTAGCTGTTTCCCTAAATATCATAGGTGATTAAGGACTATAATAAAGAGTATTTATTAAATAACCCTGTAGGTAAGTATTTGACTGACCCTTATGAGAGCAGATTGTATATTCCTTTTTTAAAAATTATTATTTTTGCTGGGCTTGGTGGAGCATGCCTATAAATCCCAGTACTCAAGAGGCAGAGACAGGAGGATCACAGGTTCATGGCCAGCCTCAGCAATTTGTAAGAAGGCCCTCTGTAACTTACTGAGATGTTGTTTCAAAATGAAAAATAAAATAGAGCTGGGGGTGTAGCTCAGAGATAGAATGTCCCTGAGTTCAATCCCCAGTATCACTCTCCCTTGAAATATATATATTTAGTTTGATTGGAAAGAAATTTTTATCTGAAAATAATAATGCCAGTTGGAATCTCTTGCGCATTCACTATGTTCAGAATACTGTGTCACATGGATTGTCTTGTTAAACTCACCTCTGGCCATCTGTCCTACATACTAGGAGTAATTATTACTCACACATAATAGGAGAAAAAAAAAAACAGATTTAGAGAAGTTAACTGGCAGGCCAGTAGGGAGCAGGTAGTCTGGCTCCTTTCCCTAAGTAAACATTGTTATTTATTCTGTTGTAAAAGATAGGAAAAAGAGCAGGGTGTGGTGGCAGATGCTTATAATCCCAGTACTTGGGAGGCTGAGACAGGAGGATCACAAGTTTGCAGTCAGCCTTAGCAACTTAGTGAGACCCTGTTTCCAAATAAAAAATAAAATATGTCTAGGGTAGAAGTCTCCTGGGTTCCATCCCCAGTACCACAAAAAAATAAATAAATAAAAAAGGAAAAAGAGAGAAAATATTTAAAAAGAGGGGGAGAGATCCTTTCCATTACTGGCAAATACCTGGAAACAAACAAATAACTTTTTTATATATTTCCTAACAATACAGAGATTAGACTAAATATACATATGTGTCTGTTCAGTTAACGTGCTATAAGCAGTTTCTTGTGTTTTCAATGTTCCTGCAAGCATCAGCAGTCATATATTCCATTATCTGGATGCACCAATTTGAGAAGCTTTCCATTTAGGGCTATTACAAACAAAGCTGCACTTAGCATCTTCATGTGTAAAATTTTGTCCACTTAGTTTCCATGTTAGGGTAGAATGCCGCAAGTGGCATGATTAAATCAGAAACAATGAGTACATTTAAGGGTACTGACACTCCATCCCCTGCTGTGCTATAGCTCAAAGATGTGCCACCATGAGGCTTTGGAGACAAGAGAAGGAAGATGTTCATTTGCAATGTAAAATGCCAAGCCTTTTATATTTATCAGGTAGCCTGTTAGGTCATATGCATTATTCACTTGTGAATTTTACATACTTGGAACTCAGAAAATAAATGCTATAAAACTCTCTTATTAACACAATGTTATCAGTAGTATCAAAATACTATTTGCGGACTATTTGTACTAGTGTATGGTTAATAAATCCCACCTCTGCATATAAAAATGGAGAGAAGGAAGACCTTTATCTCCTGAGCAGGAATGGTCCCTCCCATGAACATTTCTGTGGATTTGTTTCTTCAAAAGCAACACGAAGGGTTATTTACCTTTAGAAGGCCAGATTTGTATTGTCATCTGGAATACAGTACTTCTTCCAGATGCTATAAAATTCAAGCCTAATATTTGGTAAACTTCCCTAGTGTTTGTGCAT
>PVLC010003978.1:9394-54358 GCA_004027655.1 Graphiurus murinus | reverse complement strand
ACTTAGTGAGACTTGGTTTCAAAATAAAGAATAAAAAATAGGCTGGGGGTGTAGCTCGGAGGTAGAATGCCCCTGAGTTCAATCCCCAGTACCGCAAAAAAAAAAAAAAAAATGAGCCAGGAAAACCAGTTCTCATTTCATCTTTTGCTTCTGTTTTAAGTTTGGCTGATAGAGCCAGGTATTAGAATGAAAAGGGACTTTGGGGAACCTAATAATGAAGGTAACTAGCATTTGCTGAACACAAACTACGTGCCATGAACTGGGCTTCACATAGATTGTTTCCCATGACCGTAGCATACCCTTACCAGGGAGACAGACTTATTATCCTCATTTTACAAGTGGGGAAATGGAAGGGCAGAGAAATAAATAACTTTCCAAGGTCACAAAGCTACTTGGCTACTTTTAGCTTTGTTAAAGCTAAAAGAGATCTGAGATATCAGTGAAGTCTTATACTCTGCTCCAGGATTCCAGGGACCATTGTGGGACAAGGGCTGCCCAAGAAAAAAAACATCAAAGTCAAAAGCTGCTACACACTGACTTTCCTTCCCCCTTTAATTAGCAGAACAATTTATCCCCAAAGATGCCCATGTTCTATCCCTAGGACCTAGGATACGTGATTTCTCATACAAAAGAGATTTTGCAGATGTGATTCAATTAAGGACCTTAAAAGGAAGGAGATTCCCCAGGATTTTCCAAGTAGATCCAATCGGATCATAGAGATCCTTAAAGTGAAAATCACCATGCAAGGAGGTGCACACCTGTAGTCCCAGCTACTTGGGAAGCTGAGGCAGGAGGACCACTTGAGCCCAGGAGAAGCATAGTGAGACCTCAGCTTTAAAAAAATAAATAAATGAAGAGTAGCCCTTTCCAGCTGTGGTTTAGGGAGGAATAATTATGGAAGATAAATTACAGTGGTGAAACGTTTCTAGCTTTGAAGATGGAGGAAGGGCCATGAGCCAAAACCTGTTACCTTCAAAAGTTGGAAAAGGCAAAAAAAAAAATAAATAGATGCAACTCTAGGCCTCCAGAAAAGAATGAAGCCCTGCCAACATCCTGATTCTCATCCAAAAAGACCCATTTGACCTCTAACCTACAGAACTAATACTACTGTGAATTTGTTTTGTTGGAACCACTAAAACTGTGATGATTTGTTATGACAGCAATGCCAGCCTAGAATAACCCTGCCTCAGCCAGAAGACTTCCACTATTATGTTTTTGAGGTTGATTCTTTATTTGAGAAGGAAACTAAAGAAAACTTTTCCTTTAAAAAAAGAAAAAAGTTTAAGCCAGGCATGGTGGTACACCCCTGTAATCCCGGGAGACTGAGACAGGAGGATTGCAGGTTGGCGGTCAGCCTCAGTGACTTAATGAGGCTCTCAGCAACTTAGTGAGATGCTGTTTCAAATTAAAAGATGAAATAGGGCTGGGAGCATAGCTTAGAGGTAGAATGCCTCTGGGTTTTATACCCAGTACCAAAAAAAAAATGTTGAAAACTATTTCTTCTTCTTCTTTTTCTTCCCAGAAGAAAAACCTCTGTGCCCAGAAGGAGTATGTTTTCTCATTCTTATAGGGTGACAGACAACCTGCCTCATGTTTACTCCTCTGCAGCTCTACTTGAACCGAGGCTACTAGTTGGGGCTTTGCCGCATGATCCAGCTCTGAATGTTTGGTGGAAAACTTTATCACTCCACCATTAGACAAATAACCACCAGCATAGATCATACACTGTACCAGGTGTTAGCAATGAAGGAGTAAAGGGGCCCTGGTCCCACTGCTGAGGAGTTCAGGCAAATACTTCAGAGAAAGTAAGAGCCATGATATGCAGATGGGGAAGATCACAGTGAAAGGCCACCTAGCTTAGTCCTGGGGGCCAACAAGGGCTTTCCAGGGGAACTAACATCTCAGCTGAGGTCTGGGGATAAGTGAAAGTTGGCCAGGCAGGGAAGGGAAAGCAGAGAGTCCTGTGCAGAAGAAATAGCAACATGAAGGTGCTGAGAAAAGCAACAGATTTTACCAGTTGAGAGTAGATGGTGTATAGGGTTCAAAGGAAAGGTGACCAGGAGAGGTGAGACTGGACAAGAGTAAGCCATGGTGGGTGCCAGAGGCCTGGTGTGCTAAGTTTAAAATTCACCTACTTTGCCATCCTTGAATATCCATTACCTGAAAACGGGGCGGGGGGAGGCACCATGGAAGGTCTTCCCTGAACATACAGATAGAGGACAGTATACGGACAAGATAAATGTCTGTTGACTCTGAATTTATTGTGGTAATTCATATAAACAAAGTGTGTATGAAATACAATGGGAGGGAGGAGTAGGAACAGGGTAGCTCTGCCCTGGAAGAGATGGGAAAGTTCACAGAGCAGGGGAAGTTGACCTGGACCTTGAAGGATGAGTACCACAAAGGGTATGTTAAGTGACTTATTTTTCTCTACAATCTTCTATTAGCATACACTGCTACTTGGAATCCACGTCATCCACAAAGGCCTTCCCACCTTGAAAATCCTGCATATCATCACCTCTCTCTCTCTGCCTTATTTTTTGCTTGATTTTTTTGGTTTTTTTTGTTTTGTTTTGTTTTCGTTATTGTTGTCTTTGTTTTGTGGTGGGGGTAGGGATTAAATCCAGTGGCACGCTACCACTGAGCTACACCCCCTACCCTATTTTATTTTTTATTTTAAAATAGGGTCTCAATAAGTTGCTGAGGCTTGCCATGAACTTGTGATCCTCCTGTTTCAGTCTCCCAAGTACTGGGATTACACAGCGTCTGGCTGTTCCTGTTTTTTGCTTGTTCGTGTGTGTGTGTGTGTGTGTGTGTGTGTGTGTGTGTGTGTGTGTGTGTGTTGATTAATGATGTGTCTTCATGGTACAATGTTGGGCTTACTTTCTAAGGGTATCTAGAGAGACAGACCATACCCCTATACCCAACAGCCTTCTTCCTTGCCAACAGAGTATCAGTCTGTTCAAGACTGCTAGATACCTATCCTGGGGGAGCTGAACCAAGATGCTTTAAGTCAGTCATGACTTTTCATTAAGACTCGCCACACACTCACTTTCCCAGGGCCCTTTACAAATATAGATGACCATGTGATCCAGTTCTCATCAATAATGTTCTGATCAATTAGATATGAGTAAGTTTGCTTCTAGGGCACTTTTGTTCCTTCATTGATAAAATGATATAGTCATTTCAGAAAAAGGACTCTTTGTCACCCTACACCCACACTTCCTGCCACCTTTCTTATCTTTGGAAACTATTGTAAATAGCTGGGTGCGTGGCAGGCATCTCACAGCCATGAGGCGAAGCAGGAGAATCAATGATCTATATAAATCTGGAGAACAGATAAGTGCCTCGAAACTCAGTCACACTGTTGAGTTGCTCTTCTTACTCTATTTCCCTCCAGATTTCCTGTTCTAGAAGACAAACGTCTTGATGGCTTAGGCCACTTTGGAGTTTTTTGTCACTTCCAGTCAAATAAATCCTAAATTATATAGGTGCTTTCTCTAAAAGAACAATTTTCCTTCTCCCCAGAATTATGAAGCTCTAAGACTATTAATAATGAGCCACATGAAGATCCAAGATAAAGTCCCCTCAGTCCCCAAAGCACAAACCTTTCTTCCTTCAACCCTCCCTTCCCAACAATGATATTTCCTTGTCTGGGAGAGGAAATTGGTTCCTCTGACTTCATGCCCCTCAAATGTCTCCCACTGCTTCATGACCCCTCTGCACGTGGCCAGGCCATTGCTCATGGTGGTCCTGCTGGAGGGCCTGGCTGGGTGGAAAGTCGAACTTGTCAAACATCAGAGTCAGATTCTCCTTGGCAACTGTAGAGGTAGGCTGTCACCAGCCCTGTCAACAGTCACGGCAGAAAGAGAGCTATTTATTCATCTAAGACCTTCATGAGTCACAGTCTAAACATTCCACGAACCCTCCCCTGGCAAGTCATGCCCTGCCCCAGTCTCTGGGGAGAGTGCTTCCCACCCAGCGCCACTTCAACACAACAGACTCGCGGCTCTGGGCTGTCTAATCTCTAGGCTGCACAAGTGGCTATGTTATTAATGACTCTGAGTCACCCCAGAGGGCATTCTATCTGGAGTGTCCATGTAAAGAGGAAAGGACGATGGAGGCCTACTGTGGACCAGGCAAAAAGGGAGGCTTTGTCGGCTAGGCCTCTGCCCTAACCTGTGCCTCTAAAGTACAATCGATTCCTTGCATTACAAGGATCCAAATCTCTCTACCTTCTCTGGCAGATAGTAGGCACCTCAAGTAATATGTTGAATGAATGAGATTGAAGGAAGGGATCTCCCTTTACAATCTTCTGCAACTGGGCAGACCTCAAAAATGGACCTTCAGGCTTCTAGAGAGGGTGGGGATAAGACTACCAAAGAGATGTTTCTAAGGTTCCATCAGTCTGTAACCACAATGTTACCAATACCACGATGTTACCAATGGACTAAATTTACACCTGTCTACCCAATAAGAGGGAATCTAGTCTTCCTATCTACCTATAAGTGACCTTTAGAGCAAAGTCTGGGATGTTCTGTTTACATGACAACTCACAGGACCTTGAGTAAAGTGTTGAAGAGGACACTGGGACAGACGACCTTTCTCCAGAGCACTGGGATCAATTTCGGTAGAACATAGTTCTATGAGCATCTTAGTGAAAGACTTCTTGATGTGGATGGACATGATTCAGTAGGAGAAAGGTAAGGTCTCAAAGTTCTGTCCTAAAATGCCATTAACTGTCTATAGATAGGTCATGGTTGTGAGGGACTTTGCATGGTGTGACTCAAAGGTCCTCTGGCCTACACCAAGATAACTGCTCCCCCTTGAAATCCTAACACTGGTTGGGAAAGGCGATGCCCACTCCTCAGGAGCAGGTGGCCAGAGGAGGTAGGACACACCACCTATTTGTTAAAAACCTCTGCACAAAGAAAAAGCAATAGTCAGCTAAACTCTGTGGTTACCAGTTAGGTCACAAGAGCCTTGCAGTGCCCCACCTAAGGAAAAGCAGGTTGTGGATATAGGAAGCAAAAATGTTAAGAGAAGAAACTAAGGAGTCAAGTATAACTGGTCCAGCCCTCCTGCCTGGCTGCTTGGCCAACAATTAGTTATCCCATATTCCTGAACCCCAGCTTCTTCATCAATAAGATGAAAAAATAGGTCCCAATATTATAGGCTTGCTGTAGAGATTAAAGAACCTTACATGTTCACAGTTTCTGGCCCAGAGGAAGTGCACTGGGATCAGTTTCGGTAGAACATGGTTCTATGGGCATCTTAGTGAAAGACTTGTTGATGTGGATGGACATGATTGCATGTCCTATACATGCAATTACTGTTTAGCACAAGCTAAATAGGGATGAAGAACCAGTCAGCTTTCCTTCCCGTACAATGTAACCCTCTTGCTTGAATGTCTGCTACCAGTCTGTTGTGGCCAAGGGATTCCAAGTTTAATCTGGCTGTCTTCCAATGCCTAAAACACCACCTAACTTTTAATCACCTGGCACACCCATACACCATGTACCTCTTCTCCATAAATTCAGGTCATATGTATCTACCTGAGCTATATAGAACTTGGATCTTGACCATTTCAGGATCTAATCCAGCATTTAAGAATTTATAGCTGGGTGTGATAGCACACATATGTAATTCCTAGTACTTGGGAGACTGAGATAGGAGGATCACAGGTTTGAGGCCAGCCTTGGCAACTTGGTGATACTCGGTTTCAAAAAAGTAAATAAATAAATAAAAAAGAAGCTAGGGAGTAATTGGGATACCAGAGGGACCTTAGATATTGGAGGAGAAACCCCAATGGAGCAAGGGAGGTAGTCTAGGGAAGGGTGAGGAAAGAATTAATGAAAGAAACATTTCCATTGATACATATGGGAGAATACCAATGTCAATCTCAATATTCTGTATTTCTGTATGGGGAAGGAGGGGAGTGGGTAGGGAGCCAGGGAAAGCCCCGCCAAGAGCTGTGAACTACATTATGATGTACACCTATAATGCACCAATAAAAGTATAAAAATAGAGCTGGGCATGGTGGCACATGCTTGTAATTCCAGGACCTGGAAAGCTGAGACATGAGTATCATAGGTTCAAGGATAGCTTCAGCGATTTAGTGAGATTCTCCACAACTTAGTGAGACCCTGATTCAAAATAAAAAATATAACAAAATAATATAGGGTTGGGAGTATAGCTCAGAAGCAGAATGCTCCTGGGTTTAATCCTAGTATCACCAAAAAAAAGTATAAAAATAAAAAGGAATGGGGGTATAGCTCAGGAGCAAAATCTCCCTGGGTTCAATCCTTAGTACCAAAAAAAAAAGTATAATCTTGACTTACTGTGCTTTGTTTCTAGACTTTCTGATGTGTCACTATAAGGAGCCTTCAGAGACTTCTTTGATTTGCTGATTCCCCTGGATTCCTGATATGAAGCCCTTGTTATGTGCTCAAGTCCCTAGTTGAGGCCACCAAACCTTCTAGGTTCAAACATCTCGCGCGCGCGCGCGCACACACACACACACACACACACACACACAAATGGTGCCCCAAAATGTATGATATCTAGTAGTTTCATGATTCATGTTCATCTCAGCTCATTGCTGGAATGGGACTGAGACCTGAATCCCAACATAGGAAATAGTCACCTGCCTCATGCCAAAAGATGAGAAAATTGCTCACTGGTATAGACCAGGATGAGTATGGAAGTGAATCTGGAAGACTATGAATTACCCTGACCTGAAAAACATTTGCAACATAAAAGGCAGCCTGTCCAAAGAACCCAGAGAATGAACATCTCCCCAGCCAGTTTCAGGATGTAATCGAACCCAAATAAATTCATTTTCTTAGGTCCATGATAAAAACGGAAGAACCTTTTTAAGCACTGTATACCAGATATTTTCACATGGAATCCACACAACACCCCATAACCTTGAAAGTCCCATTTTTCAGTTGAGGTTATGAAACTCACATCAGATTAATGATTTGTCTTGACAGTTACACATTAAGTGGTCAAGCCTGGATTCAAACCCATTTCTGTCTCCAAGCCCTTGGTCTCAGCACCTTCTCTTCCAGTACAAGTCATCAAACTGTAAAGCTCATCTTCTGAGGACAGTCACCAGAGACATAACGAATCTCATTGGTAGGCACCCTACCCTTCTTCTTTCCACTGAATACTCTGTGAGGTTGTGGACAGCCATCCCACAACTGTGCTTTATGGTTTTTAGAGTTCTTCCCCACCTAGAAAGCCAGCATGAATCCTCATTAATTGTTCCAAGTGAGGCAGCCTTTGTTCAGATCTGGCTCCACCATTGGCCAGCTATATGATCTTGGGCAAGGAGATTAGGTTTTCTGTGCCTCGGTTTCCTCATCTATAAAGTGATGAGGGAGCACTAGCTGAGATGGACATGAATCATGAAGCTCCTGGGCACCCTAAAGAGGGAGCCCTAGCTGGGCATGATGGAGTATGCCTGTAATCCCAATATGTGAGAGGCTGACACAAGTTTGGAGGAGCACAGGTTCCAGGACAGCCTCAGCAACTTAGCAAGACTCTGTTTCAAAACAAAAAAAAATTAGAAAGGACTGAAGTGTGTAGCTTGAAAGTAGAATGCCTCTCGGTTCAATCCCTAGTACCTCGACAAAGTGGGAGCACTAATAGTAAAGCAATCTACCTCATGGGTGGTGGTGAAGAATGACAGAGCTCATCCAAGGACTGACACATAGGGAGGACTCAATAAGTTTTAGCTACCAGTGTTCTAAGTTACCTTTATAACAATTTAAAAAGGTTTTGTTTTGTTTTATTCCCTATCTCATTGAGCAGATTAGGGAACTGAGAGAACAGTTAATATCTTGCCCATGGTCATACTGCTCTCCAGAGGCAAGGCTAGGATTAGAACAAAAAGTATCTCGACCCCTCATCCAGGGCTTTCTGGCCTCCAGCTCACTGATTCAAGAGGCAGAAGAAGCAATTAAGCTGTTGATGCAAGGTGTGATCTCCTCTCCCCAAAGTCTGCCCTGTCACATGAACCACAAAGAAGTCACCACAAACATCCATTTATTTATAAACCTACAGCATTAACCTCTTCACTTAAATGCCACTTGGAAACTGGCTGGTTAGAAGCATTTTGGATTCTGTCAGAGAAACAAGTTCACACTGACATCTTGTCTCCATATGCCTTTGAAAACTTGTTCAGAGTCCCCTAATCCCTCGCCCAGGAACATTCCTCTGCACCCTGTTCTTCTAAGGTTTCCACTACTGGGTGTGGGTATTCTCTGAAAGCTCTCTCCTTTGAAAAAAAAAAAAAAAAAAATCTCCTGCTTTGAGTCATGCCAAAATCAGAGAGAAAGGAATGCTGCCAAAAGTTTCGACATTTGCATAAGCTCTTAATCAGCCCTCCAGTTCATTACAGTGGGACATATCAGTTACATTGCTGTCCAAGCAAAGGAAGGGCATCATGAAGCTGCTGCTTTGCCTTAGAGAATGCAGAGGCACCTTGGGAAATCATGCTCTGTGGGTGTTACCCAAGCCTTAGGAACAGGTTCCTGCTTCTCCCTTTCTAAGAGTTCAATCTTGGACTTCATTTGTGTTTGTTCATTCATTGGTAACTATTTATTTGTTGTTTTCTTATGATGGGGACCATGTTGAGTGCTGGAGATAACAAGTAAAGTAGATATGACTCCTGACTTCATGGGGCTTACAGTCTAGATGATTGACAGGTAGTAGTCAAAGGATACTAAGAATGTAAATGGGGGAAATAAACCTGACTTTGGGGGTTGAGGAAAGGATTCCCCCAGTCAACGGTTCATCCGTGATCTACAGGTTTGGAGGTGGAACTTTCTAGGCAGTGTATTGTACAACGCAGAGTAAGGGATGTCTGGAGAGATAGAGAAAGTGAGAACAGGAGACAAAGTCAGTGAGCTAAGTACCTCATTACTCTAGAGCAACAGGAAATTGCCGAGAGGTTGGAGCCACAGTGTCTAAGGGCATCAGCTCTGGTTATTATAAAATATTCTTCCTTGCCTTACGTCTATTTCTCTTTAATCTCTTACCAACTGTCATAATAGCTATCATTTTTCCAGCATTATGTCTTTTATGCTGTTTATTTTACTTGTGTTATCTCAGACAGTCCTCACCCCAACCCTATAAAGAACATACTATCATTAATGCCCATTTTACAGATGAGAAGCATGAAACTCAAAGAAGACAAATAATTTGTCCAGGACCACACAGATGAAAGGAGATCAGAATCCAGGTGTCTCTGATTCCAAGGTCCAACATTACAAGTTCCCTGCAGGCAGAAGCCAGGTCTTTCTGATTCTGCTTGATTTGATTGTGCCTGCCCCAGGATCATTAGAGGTATCTGTGCATGACTTGTTCCCTTTTCCAAGCCTCCTGTCCCCTACTCCCCACCTGATCATAGCTGTCACATTTACACACATACTGTGCCAGGTTGGTTCCAGCACTTCACACATATCAGCCCATTTTAATCTTTAAATAACCTACGAGGTAGCTACTATTATTTTCATCATCTCCATTTTATAACAAGAAAACAGAGTTATAGAAAGGTTGATGGTTTGGCCAAGGACACACAGGTAATAAGTGGCCCAGTGAGGATGGAACCCAGGTAGGCTGGAGACAGAGTTTGGACTAGAGACTATCATTCCTTTTGTGATCTAGAAATGTGGGCCCCCCTTATATTTCTTAGAAAATGTGCGTGGTTTGTCATCTCCAGCCCTCACAAATGCCAATGTCTCTCCCTATACATTGTCCTACCCCATTGCCTAACATCCTCCAGGACTCCTGGTGAAGGTCACCTGCCCGCCCTGTGCCCGCTCTCCCTACACTTTCCCTTCCCTGTACTCTGCACATGCGGGAATGGAAGCTGCACAGGACAGGGCTCAATCTGTCCAGGCATTGTTGCAGCCATGATGCCCGGAAACTGGAAGGGGCTCTATCATTATGAATGAGTAGGTAAATATGTAGATAAGTAAACCACATGCAATTTATTTATTTATTTTGGACTCCAATGTGCTTGGCACATAACAAGGCCTCATTTAATATTGTTGCATGAATAACTGAGTATATAATCTTATTCCTAGATTATTTTTTCCTTATGGCCTTTTCTTTTCTCTTTGTTTTCAAAGGCCAATGAAATATGACCTGAAAAACACAGATGAAAGATGACGCAGCTGGTTTACCCAAAAGGTGTAAAGAAAAGTAAGTACCCAGATTTTTTTCTTGAACTTTAGGATTTGATCTGTCTGAGCCTCGGTCTCCTGCACTGGTCATCTGCCTGTCTTCAGTGGCAGGCCCAGGGGCTCTGCTGAGAGTACAAGAGGCTCAGAAATGGAGCACAACACGGAAGCTGGCCTGAGCTATGATTGTTCCTGAGCCGCAGGGACAGTGGCCGCTCTGGGCACTTCAGGAAGTACTTACTCCAAGAGGTCCTTCCAGCTATTGTTGTTAGGGCCAAGCATGCCGGGCTGGCACCAAGACAGGCTGCCCTCTCCAGGCCAAGGGTCTGTGCAGGACACTGGGAGCAGGAAGGTGAAGGGGCCTGGAGAGGGTGATGAGGGAAAGGATATTTGAACCAGGCAGGAGTTTTGGGCCTGGTCTTTTCTCTTCTTCAGCTATTAATGCCAGGAGCTGTCTGCCTTCCAGGTTTCTTTCTGTCTCCTCTGGTCATGCATCCATCACATTGGTTAAAGGTAAATCAGATGCTGCTGCTGACATCCTGGCTGGGCCAGCAAGAATTATCCAGTGGCCTGAAAGGAAAGGTTCTGGGCTCAATGCTGGCTCAGACCCCATGTGTGCCCTTGGGCACTTCCGAATCTCCTCTTCCTCTTCCTTTCCATAAAAGTGGAATGATAACCAGCTTGAGCGGTTACAAGGATGAGATAAGCTAAGATGGATGAGCCTGTCAGGTATACAATGGCAGTGGGAAAATGCTGCCTTCCGCCCTCCTCCTGAGCAGCTGGACCAGGGAGGGGCGGGAGTGGGAGGCGCCTGGGCAGCAGATGTCACATTTCCCTGGGTTCCTCCCCATCACAGGCTGCTTGGCCCGGGCACTGAGCCCACTCCAGCTTGAATTCTCCTGACAGCTGTCTGGCTTCTCTGCACGGCCTTGCCCCTGACTCCTGGTTGAACCAAGAAAAGCTTCGCTTTGCTCTAGTGAGAAAAATATAACAGGAATGATGCAATGCCTCTCCCACCACCAGCCACAGAGCAATGCCGGGCTTCTACATCAACACCCCAGATCCATGCCAGAACTGCAAACCGGCCCCTTCTTGTCTCATGAATCCTGGCAACTCTGGTGCCACCTCTCCACCTGGCTGCAGCTCTGAGGTCACCAGCCCTGACACTGAAGTGTAAAATTAGCGCAGCATGGGCGCAGAGTTCCTAGCACTTGGTCCTTGTAAACCAACCTTTATTAGTAATGATAAGCATTTTCTGAGCACAGGGGTGCAAGACGCTGTTCTAAGCTCTTTTTATTACCTCATTTACTCTTCATGAACATGTTTTGAGGAAGGTAGCATTCATGTCTCTATTTTACAAAAGAAGAAACTGGGCCCTAGAGAGTTTTTTGGTTTTGTTTTTGTTTTTTTCTTTTTTCACTCACTGGCAAAGGTCACAGAATCAGTGAGAGCAGCAGATAAAATTAATTTGGCTTCAGATGAGATCCCTTGCAATGCTGGCCTTCCTGGACCTGGTGGAGCAACACCATTTACAAAGTGTTTCCTCGTTGCAGATACTGTGCCGTGTACTTCATGTAACCACAGCCAACACTGTGAAGCCCTGGTTGTTTGTGCTCTCCCCATAGCATGTCATTTCATCCTCAGAGCACCACGAAAGGAAGGTCCCCTCCCTCTGTTATGCTGTGCCTCTATAATGTCTCCCATGTGCCACATGCTAAAGACTTGGGTACCAGTCTGTGGTGCTTGGGGGTGATGGAAACTTTGGGAGGTGGGACCTGGTTGCAGAAGGTGCATCACAAGAGTTGTGTCCTCAAATGGTATATCTTGTCCCCAGCATCAACCACCCTCCTCTCTTTCTCCCTCTCTCTCTCTCTCTCTCTCTCTCTCTCTCTCTCTCTCTCTCTCTCTCTCTTTCCCTCTCTCTCCACCTCTCTCAGCTTTCTGGCCACTAGGATGAGAACAGCTCTGCTCTGCTCTGCCAGGTCAAATGCAATGAGGCCAAGTGACCATGAACTAAAATCCGAAAACAACTACGAGCCAAAATGAATCTTTTCTCCTTTAGGTTAATTTTCTCAGGTACTTTGTTCCAGCAAGGGAAAGCTGACTGATATCCCTTGCCCCGGGAATCTAAGGCTCAGAACAGCTCTTGGAATCTACCCAAAGTCACTCTGTGTGTGTAAGTGATGTTGCCGGGGCTGGAGTCCAGATTCTTCTGGCTCTATTACCCATGCTTTTAATCACTGAGCCATTTACAGTGCCTCCCGGGTATGAAGCTAGGATGAACACCAGCAGCAAGTACTGCTGGTTTCCCTAGCCCACTGGCTGTCCATCTGCAGTTACTTTTTTTTCCATTTCAACCATCAATCACAGCATGACTTAAGTGGGTCAGGGAGAAAGAGTCCCCGGCACGGCTGCAGCCCAGGCACATGGCCCCCAGTCCTTCCTGTTGACTTCATGGCAACATGGGTGAAAGTCCTACCTTTGAAAGTAAAGGGATCTGGTTGGAGGAGGGGCCTCCTTATTTATTTAGTCATAACCCCCTCCACCACCACCCCCGGGGCTAAACTGCTGGCCTGGCAGCTCTGAGTGTTTTCTCTGAGTTGATTCGAGAAGCCAACTCCAAGTGCTTGGGGTGAACAGGTTGGGAAACTTGAGAACCACACAGACATCAGGGAAAATTCCATGAGTGGTTGCCTGTCGAGAAAGGACAGTATGGCCCTAAATTCCCTCCCCTCTGGATAGTTTAGAAGCTGTCCCTTTTTCCTCCTCCTTTCCCACTCCACCCTCTGAAGGGAACCAAGGAAGTTCAGAGCCACCCCAGCCTGAGGGAGCTGCCTTTTCCAGGAAGGGGGAGGGGAGGGGGGGAGAGGGGAGCAGGCCCCAGGGCTGTTGGTCTCAGGAGAGTAGGTCTTCAGGGCCAGTCTAACTGTCTAGCTGGCCCTCGGACACAAATCTGGCTAATCCCTTGGGCTCAACAGCCCCATCTGACCACAGATGGGGTCAGAGATGGAGTCCTTCCCAGTCAGAGGAAAGATATCCAGCCAGACGGCCAGGGAGAACTGTGGAAGCACAGTGCCAAGGCAGCATGCAGTTCAAATTGAGAGGAACTTCCAATAAAAACGCCTCTCTGTGAGGTCACTGACTGCACCTACACCGAGTTGTGCATCCGCTCCCCGAAAACAATCTCTACCATTCATTCAGAACCCTTTTGCTCTGTCAACTGAGACTTTAGAAAATAAAGAAATAAAAGCAGTCGTTTCTGGAACAAAACCACAAATTGACCAGCTTTAGAAAACAGTGTGGACATGTCAAGATTTCTGTTTCTTAACCCCCGAGGGAACTAGCCCTAACTCCTTACTGCATGTTTTTTGATTCACTGGTCACTACGTTTTTTTGTTTTTGTTTTTGTTTTTTTTGCAGTACTGGGGATTGAACCCAGGGGCATTCTACCTCCAAGCTACACCCTCACTCCTATTTTTTATTCTTTATTTTGAAACAGGGTCTCAGTAAGTTGCAGAGGGCCTCACCAAGTACTAAGATTACAAGCCTGTGCCACCACACCCGGCTCACTGGTCACTATGTTTTTGTTCAGCTGTACTGCAACATATCCATACGTCACTTGATACGTGTTCACTGGCCCTCAATCATACCGTTGTAGTTTTATTTCTGGGCCCATTAGGAATTTAGAGTCACAAGGGTCTGATTTCAAACTCCAGCTCAGCCTTTTTTTTTACTTCTTCAAGGTCCCAAACAAATTACCTATGCTTTCTGGGAGTTGGCTTTCCCATGTTTTTTAAAAAAAAAAAAAAAATGGGCCAGTACTAGTACTGCCTACCTCAAACAATTATGAGGCTCAAAACAAATAATGCCTATAGAAAGCATATGGCACAGAGTAGGGCTCTGGAAGTTCATTCTTTCCCCCCTTACATCCTCCAGCAGACAAAGAAAATACTATGGTAATAAAAAACAAAAAGTTTTCTTGCCCAAACCTCACTTTATCAATTTGCTATATAATTTCACCTGTTTCCTAACCCCACCACCTATCCTCCAAGTCCCCACACTCTGGTCCCTTGTGCTAGGAAAACATCTGAAAATCTCACCCTTTTCAGTGCCTATCAGGGCAGGTCCCTAAGTGTACCTCAAAGGGCAAGGCAGCAGAACCCATGGGGTGGGGTCTCTGCAGGTTCCTGCAGCCCACACGCAGGCGCTTGGAACCTTTTGATGTCTCAGTGACCCTGGGCTCTGTAACGATTGCCCTCACTCCCCCAATGCCACAGCAATTTTTCACCAATGCCCTTCTTTGGATGACAATTTCTTTATCTCTCAAAGAGCATCCTGTCTCTTTTATTCAGCCCCACTTCTTACCCCAAGAAACGCATTAACACCCCAAAGCACATCTTTTAGCAAAAGTAAATAAGAATTCAGGCTCTGAAGCGAAGCAACCTTGGTTTGAATCAAGGCTTCCTAAGGATTCCTTAAAATCGTTCATTCGAAATATTTAGCACAGTACCTGGAACACAGTCAAGATACAGTATACAAATGTCTTTTTATGTCCTGGCCATTAAAGATTTATAGGCCATTCACATTCCTAAAAGGAAGCAGATTTTTGCAAACCCTCCACCAACCAAAAACAAAGGAGAGACAGAAATGATAAAATTTAGAAAGAAAAATAAAAAGCATGGGTCAGCTAGGCACCTTGCATAAATTGTCACTCAGTCCTCATCACCCTTTAGAGTAAAACTTCTCACTGGACAGGCAAGCAGAGGAGTAGTTAGGAGCAGACTTCCTGTGTCTGAATACTTACTTGGCCAGTGAGCTGTGTAGTTTGGGGCAAGTAGTTTAACCTCTTTGTCCAAGAAGGCGAGAATAATGGCACTGATAGTCCTGAGTATTAAGTTAATGTATGCAAAGCAATGAGCATGTAATGCAAATAGCAACATTACGATTACCTTTTGCAGAAATCAAAACAGAAGTTCAAAGAGGTCAATTCACCCAAGCTCATGGACTGACTGATAAGTAGCAGGAGCAGAATTTAAATCCAAGTGGATCCAACTACAAAACCAATAATGGAATGTTTATTACATTACTGTTTCTCACATACCTGTTAAGAAAATATTCCAGATTTTTTTCTAGGCAGAAAAGATGGGACCAATGAAAGTGGAGCCTAGACATGAGGGAAAGTTCTGCCAGAATTAAGAAAAATTGAGAAAGGGAACTTGTTTTGGGGAAAGGTGGTCAATGGCATGATGGCATCAGAAGCTAATTTTGCAAATAAAACAACATTTTAGGTCTTTTTGCTGCCAGTGAGTACAGCTGGCATTCCCACTAGCTTGAAACTCCCCTTCTGGGAATGTTCCAGACACACTCAGATTTAACTCTGAGAAGGAAGAGAAGGGGGGGTGTGGTTTTGTGGAGCTGGTTTTCCGTGCACAGACCCTCCCTGGGGTCCAGCTCGCAGACAGGCATCATTCCAAAGTCCTATAGTAAATATCCTCCTGCCTCTGCCAAGTCCAGTGCCTTCAGCTCACCAAACATGAGACCCCGGAGCCTGGGAACGAAGCAAAGGTGCCAGAGGCAGCAAGCAGACTTCAAGGCCAGGGCGGGTGGGGATTTACTCAAAGACCTTCATGTGACTGTCATCGCTGTGGGATTAGTGGTGATTAATTTTTCTCTTTAGTGTTTGCTTGAGCATTGAGCAGATATTGCTTTGGTATTAGGAAAGGAGTCATTGAAACAAAGCAGTTAAAAGACTGCACGCGGTCATCTCTGAGCTGCAGGATTATGAGTGATTTGTGTTGCTGCCTCTCTCTTTGGTGCGCTTTCTGTCTCACCACATATTCTCCTTTGAACATGTAATGCATTCAGGTTTAAAAGAAAGAAGAACAAACATCATTAAAACTCAAACAAGAGCAAGTTCACGTGAGCCAGAGCCATGGCCTCCCTGGCTCCTGTCACAACAGGTTGAAGGCAGAATTAGGTAATGTCCTCTACTTAGCAAAGAGAAAAACCTGCCAGGAGCCAGTGGCTTCTCTCCCAGGTGTCAGGCACCAGTAATTCATTCTCCAGCACAGCCAAATGGAGAGTCCAGAGTGTTTTTAAAAAAATTATTGTTGCTATTCAACTGACTGGCCAGATCATTTTTTACCAAGTGTGGTGGGGGGTGGGGGGGGCAGAGGGGAAATGTGTTTGCACCTGATGCTAATTCATGTTGTGTCAATGAGTTCCATTCTTCAAACCAGGAAGGAAATGTTCATGTTCCCTAGAGAAACCTTTGAGGGCTGTTGATTCAAATGTGAACCCCTATGAGTTTCTCAGGGGTATAATTTCTGCAGGGAAAGAATAAACTGGGCCAAAGTGCATCCTTTCATTTTTGTGGTTTCTCTGAAAAGAGGAAGAGATAGAGTGAGAAGAGAGAGAAAGAGGGGGGGGAGGAAGGAAGACATTGTAGAAATCAAGGGGACTAGTGTAACAATTAGAAGCAGTGATCGTACCTTGAACAAAAGATGCCTAAAAATGACACTTTCCCCTCCTCTTGCTTTCAGATGAGCAAGCTAGACCCAGAGAATTCAAATAATTTGTCCATTTCATGCAGTTATATAGGGATAGAAACAAAATACAAAGCCAAATTCCCCCATTCTGGGCCTGGCCCAGAATTCAGCTCCAACCACTTTGCCTTCAGATACAGGGAATCACATGTGTCCACCCAGTTAGTTACAAAGGCCTTGACATCAAAAGGATTAAATGTTCCCAGGACAACCTGGGAGTATGCCTTCAATGAGAGTTTGCTCAAAAGAGGTGGATCCAAGAAGCCTGGTGGCAAAAAAGGTTCTATACCAGTCGCAGGGCTTTCAACTCCCAGCCGCAGAGAAGCTGACACAGACTGGCTTATGTAAGAAAGGACATCCTGTTGAAAGTGCAGAGGGACAAGAGACCCTCTTTCCCAGCATCTAAACTAAATCGCCAGCAATCCTGCTTCTGCTCATCTCTTGGATCTGACTTAGACAGTGTCATCTTTCTCCAACAGTCAGCTGCCCTTGTTGCCTGAGCCCAGAAACTCTCAGGACAAATAATTTCCCTTCACCAGACTTCAGCTCACTAATCTGTAAAATAAAGGGCTTACTCATTAAATGAACATTTAGAGACCTTTCCCTTCTGACAGTGCTTCTTAAAAGGTGGAGACGGGCCTAGTGGTGCACACTTATAAACCTAGTTCTTGGGAGGCTGAGACAGGAGGATCACACATGAGGCCTGCCTCAGCAACTTAGTAAGACTCTCAGCAACCTAGCAAGGCCCTGTTATAAACTGAGAATAAAAAGGGCTGGGAGGTATAGCTCAGAGGAAGAATGCCCCTGGGTTCAATCTCCAGTACCAAAAAAAAAAAAAAAAAGTGGACCACAGCTATTCAGAACGGTCACCTGAAATGTTTATTCAAACTGTGTTCCTATATCTGGCCCAGGCACACTAAATCACAATCCCCAGGGAGCACAGGAACCTGTGGTTGAAACAAGCTCACCCAGAAAACTTTTGTGCTTATTGTAGTTTGATAAGCATTTGTTCCTGAGGCAAGAGAGCCCAGAATGTAGACAAATTGTGCCTGGTGAGCCAAGTCCTGCCTGAGAGTTAAGAATGGATTTTCCATTTTTAAAGGATTGTCTAACGCACATACACACACACGCACACCCCTCAAACACACACAAACCTCGAATATGAAACAGAGACCTTACATGGCCCACAATGCCTAAAATATTTACTATCTGGCTCTTTACAGAAAGGAGTTTGCCAACCTCTTGCCTAAAATAATGAGGTCATTGGATGGCGGAAAGAAAAGCAGAGGGTGGATCTGAACAATTTATGGGGCTGGTGAGGCCAAGAATTCCTGGGAGCAGGAGTTTTCAATGTTCCATGGAGAATCAAGCAAATAATAAAATAAAATGTGCTCAAGACCCAGAATTTAGTTTAAAACCCCTCTTTTCCAGGAGGCCTCTGGGATCTACCCAGTCTCTGATATTAAGATTAAGGTCAGAAGGGGCATGGCAAAGTCTCAGGAAGGATGCAGGGGGTCAGCACACAATCCCTTTGGCCTGAAAGCCACCAGTCATCTCTCATCTGTATCCTAGGGAACATTTGTGGCCAGCTTGTTATGGTTCCTTTCAATGCTTTCTGTCCAACCGCACTGGTCAGCTAAGGATAGGGTACTCAGAGAGACATCCTAGGTCAGAGGAGTAATTTCCCAGGGACTTGACCAGAAAGAAATCACAGTCCTTCTCAGACAGCAAGCAAGAACAGCTCCATGGTAGAAGCAAGAGTGGGCAAGATCATAGCTCTGGGGTCCTGCTCCTGAACTTACCTGCTCTCTGATACTAGACTTACACTAAGAACATAGCTACTGGCCCCACTTGGCTATTTCTATTTAAATTCATTAAAACTAAATAAAATTTAAAATTCATTTTCCTCATCACAGGAGACAGCCTAGCTGTCACTGATCAACTCATCAACTGCATGTGTCTGATAGCCTTGGCACCAGACAATGCAGATATAGAACATTTCCACTAGCACAGACAGCTCTCCTGGACAACACAGCTGCAGACAAGCTGACCATCTGCTCCGACCCAGCCTCTTCTTTTCTTTCTACCACCCAATGCACTCATTGTTTTAGACTCCAATGTCTTGGTAATAAACTTCAACCTAGTCCTCAGTTTTCTCATTTGTACAGTGGGCATAGTAATGCACCCGTCAATATTATCATAGGAGCTAATGCAGATAAAATGATAAGAACAAAACCTAGCACATAAAAATTGCTCCACATAACCAGGTGTGGTGGCACATACCTGTAATCCTAGTACTTGGGAGGCTGAGACAGGAAGATCACAGGTTCACATCTGGCCTCAGCAACTTAGTGAGGTGCTCCTCAACTTAATAACATCCTTTTACAAAACAAAAAATAAAGTAGGGCTGGGAGTGTAACTCAGAGATAGAATGCCCCTGGGTTCAATACTCAGTACCACAAAAAATAAAAATAAATTGCTCTTACTGATATTGCACACAAAAACCCCATGCTCTGTGTTCCTAACACTCCACTTTTCCTCTAAACCTGTGGGTCTCAAACTCTAGATACTGAAGAATATCTGGAAGGCTTCTTAAACCCTAGATTGCTGGGGCCTACCACCAGAGTTTCTGATTCAGTAGGTCTTAGGGTAGAGCCTAATGATCTGCATTTCTACAGGTTCTCAAATCTTGCAATGAGGCAGTTCTGAAAGCACTTTTGAGAACTACCTCTCTAGGAGGCTCTTCATAAGCCACTTCTATCTCTTTATGAATGTGTCCTTTCCTTCTCCACCACCACCACCTCCAGATGAGCTATTCCCTCCACTCTTGAGCACCCACTTTGCTCATTTTCCACCCCTAACTCAGATGCCAGTACTGGCCACAGCCCCCTTCCCAGCCTAACCTCTCTCTGTGCTGCCTCTGATGCGCTGCTTATTGGCTGTTGGCTGTGGCTTAACAATTATTTGTTTCCCTGTCTGTTTCCCAGACTGCAGGGGGTGTCTCACTGGTGGTACCTGAGGCAATTTTTTGTGGTACATCAATAATTTCCAATGGCATATGGAGAAACAAAAAACATTAAACCACATGGTAAGTTATTACTGTCATTTCTCTCCAGATTCTACTGATTACGTCAGGGAAAAGCCTTAGTCGGGAGCTGATGTGTTCTCACTCCCTTGCTCATAACCCTCCAGCTCAGAACCTGAGTCAGGTAACTCTATCACCATCATCTTCGTTGTCATCAAAACAATGGCAGCTTAATTCCATGTAGGGCTGTCTGTGTGCCCGGCAGTGCCCTAAATGCTTTACATGTATTTACATGTATTCATTCACTTAATCCCCACAACCTTATAAAATAGAAAGAATGAATCACTATTCCCAGTTTATGCTTGAAGAAACTGAGGCACAGAGAGGTCATATATGACTTATGGTCACACAGCTGGAAAGTAGGAGAACCAGTATTCCAACTGTGTTAGTCGTCTTACTGTTTTAGGAAAAAAAAAAAATACCTGAGAAAAGCAATTTACAGGGGGAAAAGTTTACCTTGACTCATAATTCCAGAGTGTTTTTTTTCATAGTCAAGAGGTTCCATTGCTATGAACCTATGAGGTGATAGAACATCATAGAGGAGCACACGTGGTGGAGCCAAGCTGCCCATTTCATCATAGCCAAGAAGAAGGAAGGAAGGAGGGAGGAAGGGAAGGAAGGAAGGAAGGAGGGAAGGAAGGAAGGAAGGAAGGAAGGAAGGAAGGAAGGAAGGAAGGGAAGGAAGAGTTCTGGGGACAAAATATATCCTTCAAGAGCATTCCCCCCATGACTTACTCCTTCCATCCAGGCTCTACCTCCTAAAGTTTCCACCCTTCCCAATAGCCCATTAAACTATGAGTCCATAAATGGATTAATCTACTGATGAGGTCACAGCATGCATGATTTTGTCACCTCCCAAAGGCCCCAACTCTGAACACTGCTGCGCTGGGAACAAAGCCTCCAACCCATGGCATGGTGGCACACACTTGTAATCTCAGCACTTAGGAGGCTAAGACAGGAGGATCATGGGTTCATGGCCAGCCTCAGCTACTTAGTGAGGTCCTCCACAACTTTGTGAGACCCTGTTTCAAAATAAAGAATAAAATATAGGGCTGGGGGTGTAGCTCAGAGGTAGAATGCCTCTGGGTTCAATCCCCAGTACCACAAATAAAAAAGAGACAAGTTAAGCAGAGGTTAAGTGCCTAATAAGAGTGAGCTGGTTCTTGGACTTAAAGGCTGTGAGGGTAAGATGAACCTGACCGATGTTTGAAATAACTGGTCTAAGTAGACCAGAGACTTCTGAAGGGCAAGTTCTTATCTGTGTCAGCCAAGATCTAGCCAGGGAACAGATGGCACACTGTCAGGGGCCAGGTCGGGTGCCAGCTGTGGTTGCAGGTGGTGAGATTCCCAGCAGGGGTGGGGGAAGTACATGGAGCCACCATCTAGAGGAGAACAAACAGCAAACAGCAAATTTATTCTGCAAACAGTTCCTTATATAGGGTTCTGCACAAAATGGTACAAGCTCACTTCAGTGGGACATGCACGTGTGTATTACACTTTGCTTAGTCATTGCACATGCATGTTACATCTTGATTAATTGTTGCATATAACTATATGTGACACTCATACACGAGATATGTGCACACCTGCTTTGCAGGATTCACATGCATCAAAGGCTGTGAGGAGTCATGTCATTCCTGCCAGCCTGTGCTCCACCTGAGTTCCCACACACACTCAAAGGCTTAACTGAAAGAGTGTAAAGAAGGCAATGTTACTGGGAGTCATGGCACATGTCTATAATCCCAGTACTTGGGAGGCTGAGACAAGAGGATCACAGGTTTGAGGACAGCATGTGGTAAGTGAGCAAAACCCTATTTCAAAATACAAAAATGCTGGGAGTATAGCTTAGAAGTAGAATTATCCTAGATTCAATCAAAGGAAGGAAGGGAGGGAGGAAGGGCCAGGGAGTAGTGACTTACCAAGGCCTAATCACAGAGGGAGACTGTTACCACCAGGAAGGAACAAAGAAAGAAAATGGTATCACCAGGTTATGGTGAGATATTGTTATGACCAGCTATGATAGTGGAGAGGGGTCACCCTGCAGAAACTGCAGTGATGGAAGGAGAGAGCCAGCCTGTTTCTGCTCTGACTCTCCAATCTCTTTCATCCTGGCACCTGCTATCGATGGGATCCATCTAGAGACCAGAAATCAAAAGACCCTAGGATGCCATCCACAAAGATCAGCCCCAAGGAAATCAGGAGTGAACTTGGAGTGGCCAGCAAGATAACCAGCACTATAGCTAGGCAGCTTGGGACACAAAGGCGGTGCTTCCAGTAAGACCTCAAGGCACATTTGTTGCTTTGAATCAAACTGAACCAAAAGGAGAAATCGGTTGCAAGTTAAGGGCACCATGTGGTGAAGACAACTGGACCCTGGACCTCTAGGGTTTCACTTCCAGCTTATCTGGCCTGTGAGTCATCAGATTTCACTGCTTTCTTGGGACACAAGTCACACATGTGCAGGAGGAGCCGTGTTGTTGGTGCATGTAAAGTGTCTCAAGCTGTAATTATATCCTCCACCTCCTCAAAGTGTCTAGACTACATTGCAAGAGCTGGAAAAAAAAATGACTGTGGCTTTTGGTGGCCCTCAAACCAGTGGGAATTCCTTGCTGGGGCCCTTTTCCCAGAGTACAAAGGAACAAATTCCCAGAAGCCACAGCAACTTCTGCTCCCAGGATGAAGATGGAAAGGGAACAGATGTACCTCCTTTAAAAGTCTCCATAGGAAAGAGTCTGATGAGCACTGGAATAGAAACATGAAGGAGTCCTGCTGGTGATCTCCAGGAAGTGTTTTTACATAATTTAACACCAACAATATTAATAACCATACTTCATCTTTATAGCATATTTATTGTGTATGGAACACTGGAGTAAACATTTACATACTTTGTTGCATTTAATCTCCACAATTTCCCTGGGAATAATAATAATCCTATGAGTGTGTGTGTGTGTGTGTGTGTGTGTGTGTGTGTGTGTGTGTGTGTTACTGGGAATTGAACTCGGTGTGTCCTACCTATGAGCTACACAACTACTCCTTTTTCTTTTTTAGTTAAAATAGGTTCTTACTAAGTTACCATGTGCTGGCTTCAAACCTATGATCCTCCTGTCTCAGTCTCCCAAGTACTGGGATTATAGGCATGTACCACTGCACGAGGCTCAATAATCCTATTTTTATTTTATTTTCTATATTTGGTACTGAGAATTGAACCTAGGGGCACTACACTCCCAGTCCTTTTATTTATTCATTCATTCATTCATTCATTCATTCATTCATTATTTTGAAACATATTCTTGCTAAGTTGCTGTCTTGAACCTGTGACTCTTGTCTCAGCCTCCTATATACTGTGATTACAGGTGAATGTCACTACTCCCAGTTAACCCTATTTTTTAAAAAAGAGATAACTGATGCTTAGAAAGGCAAAGAGAACTCAGCTTTAGTTACAGTTGATCGAACATTGGTTGTGTCTAGCACCATTTTAAGGGCTGGGTATGACAGCAGTTATCAAAGTGCAGGTCATGGGTCTCTATGGGTCCCCACGAGCCTTACCGGAAATCCACAAGGTAAAAGATTATTTGTAATGACACTAAGACACTGTTTGCCTTTGCCATGTTGTTTACATTTGCACAGATAGTACAAAAGAAAAGGAAGGGAAAACTGCCAATGCCAGAGAACAAAACAAGGCAGTGCAGCATACAACTCCGGGGGTCAGTGAGTTCTTCCACGCCTCCCACTTGCAATAGAAAAATGTGGCAGTTCCTTGAGTGCATGGCACATGCCTGTATTCTCAGTCCCTGGAATCACAGGAGAATCACAGGTTTAGGGGCAGCCTCAGCAACTTAGTGAGATTCTATTTCAAAATAAAGAGAAAAAGAACTGGGAGTATAGCTCAGGGGTAGAGCACACCTGGGTTCAGTCCCAAAAGGGAAGGAAGGAAGGAAGAGGAAGGAAGGAAGGAAGGAAGGAAGGAAGGAAGGAAGGAAGGAAGGAAGGAAGGAAGGAAGGAAGGAAGGAAGGAAATGGCAGTTCACTCAAGCATGTCTTTGAAAAACATAATTTTATTATACCTCAACCTGTAAACCCGACTTGTTAAGATTGCGAATGAGAACATGGGAAGAACTCTTCTGTGCATATCTGAGTGCCAAGGTTGTCTCAAGGAAAGGTACCTACATGACTGCTGGAGTCACAATCTGAACCACACTCTTTCTTCAGAACTCACCATTTGTACTTGACAGAACAAAGGAGAAATTATGTAACTTATATGGGTGCATGGCAGACATGACCTCAAGCATGAACTAAGTGAACCTGTTACTTCAAGGAAAACAACTAACAATGTATGCTGCCAGTCAGAACATTTGAGCTTTCAAGTGAAAATTAGAAAACATATGCTACTGTTAACTTGTAGGCTTCCCAATACTTTTCTGAGCTGGAAATGTAGCTCAGTGGTAGAGCTGTTTCCACCAAAGATGAGGCACTGGGTTCAATCCCCAGCATGTGGAAGGAAGGGAGGGAGGAAGGGAAAGGAAAAAAGGAAGGGAAGTCGGGAGGGAGGCTCTTTTGATCAGATCTGTGGTATTGATGAATGAAATCTGTTGATATTGTATAAGGATACGTGTTGTGTCAACATTTGGCAGGTCTGCAAAATTCAGTAAACCACTATTTGCCAAATGTCCAATGTAGTATGTTACAAAGTCATGCACAGGTAAAACACCTATTCAAAGTGCAAAATGGCCCATGGATTTTAAGGTTATGTAGAATGAAAACTTCATTAGGATGATTTTGGATTCTACACTATATATAACTTTTTAAAATTTTGCATTTAAGTTGTGATATAGTAGCAAAAAATCTATAAAATATACCTCCTTTTTTTCCAAAGGCATATGTGCATGAAGCCAAATGTTTTCTTAACTGCAAACAAAACGATATATTGCAACACATTAAATTCCAAAGAAATCATTAGAATATGTCTTCTATTAAGTCACATATTAAAGAGAATTACAAAAGACACTTTTCTCATTACATTGCTTTTGGGAAATGTAGTTATTTATCATAAAAAGGTTAATTATGCAACATTATTGTTAAATAAGTTTAAAAATAAAGAGACAGGTGTGGCAGCACATGCTTGTAATCATAGTACTTGGGAGGCTGAGATAAGACTCATGGCCAGCCTCAGCAACTTCATGAGGACCTCCACAACTTAGTGAGACCCCGTTTCTATATTTTTTAAAAATTTAAATGTCTCATTTATAATTCCTAGTACAATTAGTGCCAATATTTAAAAATAAAATATAAAAATAAAAATTGTTAGGATCCTCAATAATTCTTCTAAAAGTGTAAAAGAATCCTTGCGAACCACCATTGCAGCAGAACCTCAGCAGTACAATGAAATTCCAGAGCCAAGAGATTTGCAGGGGCCTAGAAAATATATAAACCTTGGGTAGAAAAACAGTGGCTGGCTCCAGAGCTACAAAAGAAAACAATAAAAATTAAAATTAATAAATGTCTAATTAAATGTCTACAAAAAGGCACGAACATGCCAACTTCATTAACTATTCAAGTTACTGTTCACAAAGACTTCATTACATCTAATGCAATTTATAGCTTCAATTTTCTCACTTCACAAACCCCCTTAAGTATACACAGTGATTGTCGGGAACTCATAGCCAATCATAAATTAAATTAAAGGTAGAGAGATCCAAATAATTTCTAAAATACAAATATTAAAACCCTTACAAAAATGTTTAAAGTGAAAAAGTATGTTTAACATCAATATGGGTGTAGTTAGCATATTTGATATTGTATAGTGGGGCCTCCAAAAGTCAGAATACGTGGGGCCCATGAAGGCCCAGCTTGAAACACAGCATCTCATTTCCTTTAAATTACACCCCTCCTGAGAAACCTTTGGGGGAAAGGAGATCTCTTCACTAGGCTAAGGAGATGTCTTTGGCAGGTGAAGCACTTCCCCTTGACCTTTGGCAGGACTAAGGAAGTAAAGCACACGATAAAAATACAATACGTCAGTCAGAAGAGCAAGAAAAATCACATGAGAAAGAGAACTGGGTCCCAACTATGGCACAGCCAGCTGGCCTGTGTCTCCTAGGCAGAAGGGGTCAGTCAGATCTGTCCTCACACCTAGACTTGTTGGTATGCATGAGCTTCCTGATAGCTTAAAAAGTGTGAGCATCCCACTAGGGAAGGAGAACGTTTGAAAGAAAAGACTGGGGGTGCGTCCCAAAGGCTAGCAGATTTGCTGCCAAGAGTCACCCAGCAGTGCCCTCACCTCTGTTCTGGGCAGTCTCTGCCCTTGCTTACACTGCAGGACTATGCTCCTCTACAAATCCCCTCTGGACTTCCTCCCTTAAAAAGTATCCCTTGCTTTTCTCACATTCATTGGGCCCCTCAGACCAGAGCAAAGCTGGGTTGGCTCCTCATCTGACTTTGTGGTGGCATGACCCTGAGACATGGTTGCCTTCTATGTGTGTGTGTGTGTGTGTGTGTGTGTGTGTGTGTGTGTGTAGTATTAGGGATTGATCTCAAGAATACCCTACCACTGAGCTACACCCCCAGCCCTTTTTATCTTTTATACTTTAATTGGTGCATTGTAATCATGCATCATTCTGCTATAAATGCATTCACCTTATTTTTTCAAAATGTAAGGAATACTAATAAAGTAACTGGTTTATAATGATTTTCAGTTAATAGTAATCTCCATTATTTGGCAATTAATCACATAGTGCTCCAACTTTTCCTGCATCAAAATCAGGTGATCTCCCCTGTTGATAGAGGACAGATTCACTTCCATTTGCTGGAGCTGCTCAGTCTACTAAATAAATAAAAATAGAAGAAAAATGGAAAAACAGAATTATGAAACATGCAATATATTTGAAACATTTTGTTTAGCAAATCAATGCTTTAAGAATGCAAATACATGCAAAATCACAATCCAATAGAACTGTGCAATTGATAATAATTTCAAGATTTATGAAAAACAAATAATGCATTGTGTAGGCAATGTGGCCTGAGAAGGAGCTCTTTAATGTGCAGAAATCTTTGAATCATGTCAGCAAAGCTCTGTGACTCAATGGTATTATGTGGAAATAAGAAAAATAGTCTAAAATAGGGATTCCCTGCCAAATTGCCCTCCTCAGGCACCCCCTCTTTCCATCATCAACAGGTTCTGTTTGTACTATTAGCTCTTATTCCTTGTATTAATATCAGCATTTTTTCTATGCAAATATCTGGGCTTCTTGACCAAAGTAAAAGGGGCTTATACTCTGCTGTGACTTTGATTTATATAACAGACCTTACAATATACTAATTAAATTACTGGTACTTATTGAATATCAAGCCATTGTTGTTAAAATATACTAGCTAATGAAAAAATGCACTTCTCTCCACTACAAATTCATGCTTTTTCAGTTTATATGCATCCTAGAGACTTCCCATCTTCTCCAAGTCTACACTATCTCAGGGAAGGACAAACTCTCAAATCAATCTGTTTTCTTTGCTTTCTGTCCAAATCCTTTTGAGCAAGGACACTATGCCTTCCCCTTACACCCTCCCCCTAAAGGCAAACATGAATCTCCTGGCAACTGCTCCCTTTATCCCTCAAGAGGCAGACACCTCCTTGCATTGTTATTTCAGTTGATCCAATTGTGAAGGAGGCATCAGATGCACTTTCTCTGAATATTTAACCTCTGATCACTGAAAAGCAAGAGGTTTGGATGCTGTCTCTGGCAAGAATCCTGTCCCATCTGCTTCTAGTTCAGAGCTGGCCTTTGACAGTCCTGCATCTCACACCAGGACTCTAAGTGGGTGTGGAAACTGCTTGGGTCTCTAGCAAGTTGTGTAGGTCCAGAGAGACCTATTTATTTTTCCTAGCAAGAATGAGGAGGGATTTTGTGTCTTAGCATCATGTAGACGTAAGCTTATCACCAGTTTTTCCAGAGCAAGTGTGTCTCCTCTGACATATGGGAAGTTCTGTTATCAGGCACAAAGGCCTTTTCAATTATAATTTTTCTCCAAGGGAATAACAGTAGTCTTTAACGATAGAAGCAGCTGGTGTCTCCAGACCTCCTTGGAGAATATCATGAGAAGATCCGTCTCAACCTATTTCTCACCCCACTCCCTTTAGTTGAAGCCATCACCCCTTCCCATAATGGGGACAATCCAGGGTTTCTTTATCATTGAGTTTCATCCCCAGATCTTTTTTTTTTTTTTTTTTAAGAGAGAGAGGATCTTGCTAAGTTTTCCAGGCTGGCTTCAAACTTGCTATCCCCCTGTCTCAGCCTTCAGGGTCACTGGGATTACAGGTGTATGCCACTGCACCTGGCCCAATGTCATCACTTCTTGTCTAGAAAACAATAGCTTCTCAATTGGTCTTCCTTCCTTCTTTGTTGCCATTTGCTGTCTTGTTCCTTCTTCTTTCCAGACTGATCTTTTGGAAACATAAATCTGAGCACCACCACTGCCTTGCTCAAATACCTATACTAGCGCCTCATGATTTATAGGAGAAAATACAAGTTACTTAGCAAACATACTAGGTTCTCCATACCCCCCCACCTGTCCAGCTTCAAGCCCCACCTCTAACTTTCTCACATTCTCTATTTCCCTCTGATTGAGTGATGCTCCAGCCACGTAACCACGGTGGCAGATTCTACGAGGGCCATGCAGGTAGCAGGTATGAACATCGGAGGAGATAAAACAAAAGGAACTGGTGGAGTCTGTACATCTAATTATCTCAAGCTCACTCTCCCTCTCTGTCCCTCTCTCTCTCAGAAGTTGAACCAAACCAGGTATAGGATGCTATACATTTGCCATGGTGACTGTTAAAGACAACCTGGGTTTTCACTCAAGCCAAGGGCCTTCCTATTCCCACCTCTTCAATCAGCTCACTGTTTCTCTCCTAAAGCTCAGTTCCATTGCTGTTTCCTTCCAAAATCTTTTCCTATCAGTGAGTCTGGGTTAGATGCCCTCCTCCAACTCTCAAAGTCATCTCCCATCCCTCCAACAGTGGTAATCATATTGTCACTTACCTGACACTGTGCTTGCCTGACTTCTTCATTAGACTTGGCCTCCTTGCTGAAAGTGAAGGTCTTCCTTTTCCCTGAGTAAATATACAGAATGGACATGTGTTCTGTGTGCCCACGACCTTATCTTCCCCTTTCTTGGAAGTAACAGCTGCTAACTTCATTTAAGGAACTATCATTCATCTGCTCCTTATAGTTCAGGCAAAGCTTGCTAAACCAGATGCCTCCACGACCATCTAGGGAAAGGCATCTGATCCAAGAGGACCCAACTAAACTATTTTGCTCAGGAGTAAGCAGGGTTCAAAAAGAACATGAAAGGCAACTGGAGTGTGTTTTGGTGGCAGTTCTCTAGAGAAGCTATGAGTGCCCTGGTTCCTATATTTTATTTTTAATGTTTTTATACAAGTGAGCTTTTGCTGTGTAACAACTAATCCCCAAACTTAGTAGCATACAATAATATCTACTTATTTATCTCAATACTCTGAAGGTTAGCAATTTGGGCTTGGTTAAGCTGGGCATTTCCTCTGGCCTTGAAGGGATTCACACATACAGGTGTAAGTGACTATTGGTCGACTGGAGCCTGGCTGGTCCAGGGTAGCCTCAGCTGGAAGCTGCTGTACTTCATGGTGTCTGATCTTCAAAAATTCTAAACTGAGTTTATTCACATGTAGCTGGGTAGAGTTCTGAGAGAGAGAGAGAGAGAGAGAGAGAGAGAGAGAGAGAGAGAGAGAGAGAAAAGCACACAAGTTCTGTTGAGGGCCAGACTCAGTCTTGGCACATCATTTCCACTGCACCCTACTGGCCAAAGCTAGCCATGAGATCATCTCAGATTCAAGAGAATGAGAATTAGGCTTTCCTCCTTCACGAGAAGAGCTGTAAAGCTACCTTGCAAAGGCTACGGTTACGGAGAAGGGTGGAAAAGCATGGTCAAATCTGAAAGCTAGCAGAGCTCTGTTATTCGATTTCCTGTTAATTTTCCAATACATCCTTTTTTAATGAAAACGTTAAAGTCACATCTGATATTTGGAACTTAAAAACCATAATTTATACCTGCTCAGAAACAAATGAATGGATGAATGGAATAGATACATAGATACGGGAATGAGAATATTTCCAATGAGTCAGACTTCATTCAAGAGAGAATGATGAAGAAGGCAGGGATAGAAAGGTGACAAAGGATAGGGCAAAAAGGTGATGAAGAGGGTAGGGTAGAAAGGTGACCGGCTGTATCAAAGGGGATGCAAAGTATGCTACATGCCAGTTGCCTGTGAGCATCTCAGAAGTTAGGATACCACTTTTCCCTCCTACCTCCTGAGTCACCCTGTAGTCACAGCTTCCAATAGTTTGAAATCCCTGTAAGAACCAGATGTGGAACAATCAGTCATTCACTTGGAACTTCTCTCTTATTGCTACTTAAATGGAATTTGAGACCCTGAGTGGGTGTTTATTTTAGGTGACTATCCTCAAGTGTGTATTAATGTAGCCACACATTACAGTCCAGATTGGCTTAAATGCGGTACATAATTGTTTTTTAAAGAAAAGATATTTAAACAAGCAAAAGTCTTAAGGCCAAAGAGATCCTAAGATAGGGTCCAGCATTTCCCAATTTAAGTCCTTTTCACCCCCGCTCCTCTATTGTTCTAATTAAGTCTCCATTCCCTTAAGAATCAATTCCCAGAGATGTTAGGAGAAAAGAAAGATATATGATTAAACAATACTAAGGTACAAATGAATAATATCTAATATGCTTCAATTCAGAGGATAATGTACAATTTGAGGGAGAAATTTTTTTAACTCAGAAAATCTTTTGTACATAAATCTCAGGAAACATGAAGGCAACATTTTTGGGGAGTGATAGCATTTCGGGGGAGCTATAGGTAGTCTTGTTTTGTAGTGGTGGTGGTGGTAGTATATATAACGAAATACTATCTGATTATAAACATGACATTGCATTTTTGTGATATTTAGAATATTTGTGCCTTTGAAAGGCATGGTTACCATGGCCTCTGGAAGGTTCCAGATGCTAATCACTATGATAATTTATAATTAAAAATTGATGAAAATAGAAAATTTCTCTAAGTTATTTTGTTGTTGTTGCTGTTGTTTTGTTTTTTGTTTTTGCAGCACCCTAGAATAAAGCAGTGCATCTTCAGTTCCATGAGCACTTCTCACCATCTGTAAACCACAAAACCATCACTCCGAGTGCTGAGATTCACATCTTTGTGGGTGAGACAAGCAGGAGCCATATCTGCTCTCACCACATCTCAGGCTCGGACATGTGCCAAGGCAGGCAGATAGGATCTCCAGGGCTGAGCAAGATGGTGCGATGCTCCTATGTGGGAGGCCTCCCGGGGAGACAGAGTGGTGACCTCACTGGGAAAATGAAAACGGTTCAATAGAGAACGCTTATCTTGGAAATGATCTGCCCGAATGTGAGGCCAGTGAAAGGATTGTATTTCCAACACCCTTTCAAAGAGAAAAGCTATTTTTTTGTTAATCCTGTATGAGAAAGAAATAGTACAGCACTGCTTCTTGACTGAGAGATCATGATTCGGACAAAAAAAATCTCAACTCCAGTAAGAGGCAGTAAGGGAATCCACCCTTAAAAGAACCAATGACAAAGCTTTTCCTCTAAAATCAGAGCACAGTGTACTCTTAGAAGTACATCCCTGGGGAGGGCCCGGCCACACAAGTAACCTCGACTTTTAGCCTCTGATAGTTTCCTCCTGTCTTAGTCCATTTTGTGATGCTAAACAGAACACATGGGAACAGGTAATGAATAATGAACAGAAATTTATTTCTCTGGTTTCTAAAGTCTTGGAAGTCCAAGAATGAGGGGCTGACATCTGGTGAAGCCCTTTTTGCTGCATAATCTCAGAGAAGAAAGTAAAGGGAAAGAGAGTGCGCACACAAGGGGAAGAGAGTTGAACCCACCCTTTCATCATGAACCCTCTCCCCAAATCATGGAATTAATCCATTCATGAGGACAGAACCCTCATGATTTAATCATTTCTTAAAGGTCCCACTTTGCAACACTAGTTTCCAACATATATGCTATAGAACATTCCTTCCTAAGATGTCTCATCACATTTCCAATGTCATATATAGAGATCGAGTGTCATGGTGTCTCAACAGCCTAAATGAAGACAAAAGAACAAAGACTAGACATGTCACAAGGGACTTTACCTGAAATACAGAAACACAATAGGGAGATTAATGAAGAAAGTGTGGAAACAAGCTAGAAACAAGAGTAAGTTAAGAACAGGTTTCTGATTCCTCCACAGTTGACTTTCTATTCTTCTCCCAACCTTGTTCTTGCCTAAAGAGCTCTCTTTGCTTTCCTTAGTTCACCAGCTGGTGGGAGTGCATGTCTCACAGGATCCAGAGCACCAGTTGTAATGACAGGCAGTTTGGTGGGAATATGTTATTCTGTCACCATTATTACAACTTGATCACCTCTTCAAGCAATATTTATAGAAAATTAACTAACCAGACACATTATAATGGGGAGCATCAGAGAACTATGTCTTCTGTTTACCTTATAACAGTTTGGTATCCAATGTCTTGGTTTAATTAGCAAAGGGCTCTAGTTAAAAGCACCCGAGAGTGTGTGACTTGATAAAAACAAAAACAAAAAGCCAAAGAATCCTTAGGCTTTAGCTGATGTTTTCTCTAGTCTCATAAGTTTCTCAGTTGCTGAAGGCTACAGACATTCTTGCCAACAACTTAGCCAATAGCATCTTTTGCTTTTTTTTTAAAATTGGCTCAATATGAAATCAGACCGTAAATCTATAAGTTTTAGAACCATCAACGGAGATGACAAGCTCTAGAAGTCCTCTAGCCCCCTCTTTGCTTTCAGAGCTAGAAAGCCCATAGCCAAATTTGCCATTTTCCCTTTGTAGCTGTATAGGCTCCCTTCTATACATAGCTTCTTCTCTCAATTCTATCTTTTTACTAGTTTTTGTCCTATTACTATTTCCAATTATGTACTTTTATTATATACTTCATTTTTTATGGGTTCAATTTCAAAAAAATATCTGAAACTTGAAAAAAAACTACTGGATATTCTCCCAGTACAGTGCTAGTCTTAACAATCCATTGTCTGGGCTATTTTATAGCCCCATAGTGGCAGGGATTAGCTTATATATTGTTATATAGTACAGATGAAAAGAATTTTCTTTCCCATGGAATAGATAATCACATAAGTTATAGTTTATGGCCCTATTGAACAATAACTTGTTTTGTATCTAATGTAGTACTCTTATCCAAATATTGGATACCTATAATCTCAAATGTTCTTTGTACTGGTTTCAATACCTTATAGTTCCCTTCAGTAATGAATTAGCTAAATACAGTCTTTGATACAAGTTATGTGTATGATAGCAATACATTTTTTTTGAAAACTCTATCTTAACAGACTCAAAAAATAAATGGGAAACACTGCCTATTTGTCAAAAATTCATACAAAATTTTAGCACAGTGAATATACCATCATATGTGCAAATTAAAAACAAGTCATTTAGAAGACAGTGTATCCCAGATGGAATGCAGAATGTGACAGAAGAATGTACTGTACCACAAAAACATGAAACAAACCCTGAAGAGAATGGGTGGGTGCTAACTTAAGTAACTCTGGAAATGGGCAGAATCTAAAGGACTAAGGGGAAAAGAAGGAGCTGTATAGAGTGCTGTATTCTAACTGATAAAGTTCTTTGTTGTGGGGAAGTAGCAATTTTTCAACCACTATATATGTATGCTGGTGCTCACAGTTAAGCAAATGAATGTCAGATAGTAGGATCCATGTTTCTTACTTTCAGAGACAGAATTTACAGGTAAGGAGAAAGAGGCTGGTTAGAATTATAAATATTGCTATTAATTCATATTTGGCTTAACATAGATATATGAAGAAATATTAATAAATACATAGGTTAGCATATACATATGGAAATATATCTTATCTTCATTCAGGTGAGAGAGCCTAGAGGCAACAATACCCTAGTAGCAGTGAGAACCCTAACACCCAGATTTGGGCTCCTAATACCAATGTCCAATAAAAAGAGCCAAGGTTTCTTAGAAAAAATGTCTAATTTTAGAATTAGACAGGAATTATGCAATGAGTTTGAAACATCTTGTAGTTCTAAAAAAAAAAAATGAGTGTGCAAATATGTCGTTAACAATTTGTACCTAACAAAGATGTATGCTTACAATGCATGAATTACTACAATAAAAAAATGAGTGAAATAAATAATACAAAATAATAAGGCTACATGAAAGGGACACAGGAGCCAAGTGCTATAGCTCACAATGACCAAAGATGGAACAACTTCAACAACACCATAAGTAAACTAGTAATGGATCATAACCCAATGTATAAAATAAATACCAAGGAGTATATAATGATATAAATAAATGACCAAATAAGTGAGAGAGATAAGACAAATACTACATGCAAAAGAATTCTAAATAATGTATGTAGATACTCTTTGTTCAGGGAGTGGGAGTTAACTCCACTCTTGAAATAACAATCTCCTAAAGATTACAGTACAGGAGAGTGGTGGAGTGGGGAGAAATTTTACGGTAGAGAAACTTGACAAATGCCACTTCAGTCAAGGAATGAAGTCAACTCAACATCAGCAGTCATAAATTATATTGATAATATATACCCTTTATATGACATGGTAATATAGCAATTTACATCTCCATTCCCCTTACCAAAAAGCCATTATCCCAGTCTAATCAATAAGAAAAATATCAAATCTCAGTTGAGGGAAGGAAATATGAAAAGTATATGTATATTGCATTTGATAGCCTGCATGGAATTCTGGAACAGAAAAAGAATTTTAGGCAAAAGCTAAGTAAATCTTTGTAATCTGTGAGATTCAGTTAATCATAACATACCAATACTGGTTTACCAATTTTGACAAATATATCATAATAAAGTAATATGTTAATAATAAGGAAAACTGAGTATGTGGTATGTGTAACTCTTTGTTCTGTCTTTACAATTTTTTGTAAAATCTAAAATGACTATAAAATAAAATATTTAAGTAAATAAATGCACTAAAATATCCTGAGTAGAGATACATTCTGTAAAGTATCTGCCAATGCCATGAAAAAAACAAACAAACAAAAAAAAAAACCTCAAGAACTACGACAGGTCAGAAAATTAAGGAAACTTGACAGTTTAAAACAATGTGGTATTCTATATTGGACCATGGAACGAAAAAAACACTTGTAGAAAAACTGGTGAAATTCAAGTGAAGTCTATCATTTAGTTGATAATATTGTACCAATATCAAATCTTAGTTTTGACAAATATACCGTAATTGTGTAAGATGTTAGCAAAGCTGGGCAAAGGTATATGGGAATTCTCCATTCTACCTTTCCAACTCTTATGTAAATCTACAATTATTTGAAAATTAAAAGTTTCAAACAATAATTTTGGCTGCACACTGTTTGTGGTTCCAACCATATGACATTCTAAAAAAGGCAAAACTAAGGTGAAAACAAAAAGATCAGGGAACAGCAGAAGATGGAGAGGGATGAATAGGTGGAACACACAGGATTTTTAGGGTAGTAAAAATACTCTGTATAATACTGTAAAGATGAATATGTGTCGTTATACATTTGTCCAAACCCTTAGAATGTACAATAGCAAGCACAAACCTAAGGTAATTATGACTTTGGGTAATTATAATGTGTTGATGTGGGGTGCCACTCTGGTGGAAGATACTGATAATGGAGGACACTGTGCATGTGTGTGACAGGACAGGGGTGTGGGTATATGGGAAATCTGTGTACTTTCCTTTCAATTTTACTGTGAACCTAAAACTGCTCTACAAATAAAATCTATTAAAATCTTTGTTTGAAAAAAAGTGAACCATAAGAAATAACAGATATATGAAGACTGGAAGCAAGGTATACCATTACCATTTACCCATTGGAAATAAAAAGTTGCCGCCACAGGAATTAATATGTTTTAAAAAAAGAGATGAACTCTAAGAGTAAGGAAGACTGCCCCAAGTCATAGTGATCCCCTGATGGAGATGGTGAAGTATAAGAATTCAGATAATAAATCTTATCTTAGCATTTGTCTGGGTTCACTTCTAGCAAAAACTTAGGGAAACCTGCTTGTCTTTGAACTCTTGATGGCAAAATCCACCATCTTAACATTCTCGGTAAGAGTGGCCTATTCCAGGCATTGGGTGTTAAAGAAAGAAACACAACAATTCATGAAATCACCTTCCCTACCTGTTCCAATCATCTGCCCCTCTCTACATGCAAGAAGGTCTAGGAGCTATTCTGTCCTGAACATGAAGATGGGCTTTATCTCATGAAACTTAGGAAAGCCGATCCCTTTACAGCATAGCCATGAACAGCCAAGATTCTATAGGGACTGGGAAGAGCTTCTGAGCCTTTCTTGGCTAAGCTACTCCTCCAGGCTTTTCCCAAGGTAGCTAGAAAAAGAGTTCCTGGAATTATTTATGAGGATGTCAGAAGGTCAGCCAGAGTTCTCAGTCCTCACAGTCATTTTTTCTTCCTCTCTTACTGGTATAACAATACCATATGCTGTTTCAAAAGGGTTGCTCACACATACTGAAAACCTGTGCCAACCACAGTGGTAGGTGATGGGGAGCACGGAGTAGACTCAGAAAAAAATGATGATGATAGTAATTATGTGATAATATATATTTCTAATAGGTCAAGCACCATGCTGCAGGTACTGTAGCAAATGGTGCATCATTTAATCTTTAGAATAACAAAATGAGATTGATTGTATTTATCTTGACATTGTAGGTGAGAAAACTACATCTCCTCCATGAGGCTGAAAATCATAATAGTTTGTCTGAAGTCAAATAGGAAACATTGAAGTGATTAAGAACATGGTCTTTAATATCCAGCAGACTTCCAGGTGTGGTGGTGCACATCTGGAAGCCCAAGGCTTGGGAGGCTGAGACAGGAGGATTGCAGGTTCTAGGCCAGCCTCAACAACTTAGCAAGACCCTCAACAACTTAGCAAGAACCTGTTTCGACATAAAAAGGGCTGGAGGTGTAGTTCAGAAGTAGAATGTCCCTGGGTTCAATCTCCAGTACCAAAATTAATTAATTAATTAATTAAAAATAAATTAATTAGTTAAACAAAATAAAATCCAGCAGACCTAGAATCAAAGCCTAGTCCTGTCTTGTATTAGCTATGCAATGTTGGGCAACTAATTTTGCTTCTTTGTCAATCGATCAATAAATAAAGGATAAAATCAGCATGATTTTAATGAGTGTTTTGGTCCATTAATAGTATCTGCCACAAGTTTGGGGATGAGAGGGCCCTTACATGAGCCCAGAATTTGCCAACAAATGCCAAATGTCTTGTAGGGATAAACTCATTTTATCCTCACAACATAATATGAAATAAGAATTTTTCATTTTCTCCATTTTATGGTTGAGGAAACATATTCAAAGAAATGTAATCAATTTCTTGAAGACCACACAGCAAGTTGGTGGTCCAGCTGCAATCAAAGTTCACTTCTATGTCTTCCTATGCTGTCTTAACCACTATTTGTTGTACCCACTCAGCATTACAGAGATTCCAAAATTATCTCAATACCTTCTAAGTAAATTTTTTTTGTTTCATTTAAATTGAGGCCTAACCCAAAAGACTGTCTGTAAAACTTCAAGCTGAAGGAGTCTCGAGTCTCGGTTGGATTAAATGGGCCATTCTGTCACCGATGCTGGGAGGGTTTGTAGCAAATACCTTGAAAGCAGAGAGCCTACCCTAGAAAACTATAATGCATTTTTGGAGGAAGAGCAGAGGTAGGTGGGAGAGGGAAGATGGAAGGCACAAGAAGCCTGAAGGCCTGGGAATTAGGTTCTTTTAGACTTCAAAACAAACCTACAATTTGCCCAATTAACCTGCCCTTGGTTGAACCTCTACCAAGAACACACTGTCTTCTGAACCTCAGAACCATTTACAGTAAGGATGAGGATGCTATATAGATCCCAGCCCCTAAGCCAATGTCACTTACTGGTAGTAGTTGCAGGAAGATATATGTTAAGAAGAATCATGATTCTGCCCAAGTTCAGCTGAGGCAAAACAAACAAAAATCCCTTGGTCCATTAGAAATGTCTACCACAAGTTAGGGAGTGGGAGGAACCAAACACATTCCAGAATCTGCCATTCCTGCTCAGGGAATGTCAGTCATGACCTGAATGTGTCCTGTAGGAGAAGTTAACTGAGTTCAAGCCCAATGGCGGAGCCAAAATTCCCGATGGCACCCTGCTTGCCTACCTCCAAAACAAGGCCAAGACAGCATTAACAGAAAGAAAAGACCTCATTTGAATTTCTTTGGTTTTAATTATTTCGAAAAGAGAGGCAAGCCATCATTGCCAAGACCCTGTAGGAAGAACCAAAAACCAAAGAGATTTAGGCCAGCTGGAGGGGGTAGAGGGGAGAGTTTCAGCCAATTAGCCTTCCTTTGTAACATGTTCACCCTTTATCCCACCCTCCGGAAGCCTTCATAACACCTGTGTGTCAACAGGTCCTCAAGAGAGGGGAAAAAGCGGTGAGCCTAACCTCAAGAGTGAGAAGAAAAGCAAAACATGAAATTTCAACCCCAAACTGGACCCTTGTCTGCCTTAACTGCTGTCATTATTTTTTTATAGAGCCTTCATTGGGCTTTCCCTGACCACCAGGAACTAGGCCTCAGAACTCCAGGGGCCTGGTCTTCCCTCTCTGGTCTGTTAAACAGGCTCGTCTCACCATCTGAAAGTCTCTTCTACCTCCAACCTTCCCAAGTGGGTCAAATTTTCCATGGCTAGACTATTAAAAGGAAAGCAATCCTACTGATTCCTTTCTCTTTTTTTCTTATTTTTCCTTGTGTGTGTGTGTGTGTGTGTGTGTGTGTGTGTGTGTGTGTGTGTGTTACTGGGGATTGAATTCAGGGGCATTCTACCTCTGAGCTATACCCCCAGCCCTATTTTTTATTCTTTATTTTGAAACAGGGTCTCACTAAGTTGCAGAGTGCCTCACTAAGTAGCTGAGGCTGGCTGCAAACCCAGATCCTCCAGTCTCAGCCTCCCAAATGCTGGGATTACAAGCATGCACCACCATGCCCGGCCTACTGATTCCTTTAATAAGTAGCTTTTACAGGGTGCCAAATGCCCTTTAAGGAGCCCACAAGCCCAAAACAGTCTCCTGGGTTCCAGAAACCTGGGCCTAACCCAGAGGCAGCAGAAGGCAGAGACACTAACCCAGAGCTACGCAAATTAGTCCCCAAAGAAACTGCTTGATCCAGGCTGGCAGAAGAGGTATGGGATACTGGAATTACCATGAATACTGATCCCAGGCTCTGCTAGGTCCTTGCAGGAATAGACCCAGTCTCTATAGGTCAGTGACTCTAGAGAAGGTAGGACAGAAAACCTGTACCACCTGACTTCTAAAAAAGTGGAATCCATATGCAGAAAGATGGAAATAAACTCCACCTTCTCATTCTGCACAAGAGTCGATTCAAAATGAATCAAAGATATGAAAGTCAGACCAGAGACCTTGCAGCTACTTGAAGAAAGCATAGGTCCAACACTTCAACACATAGGCACAGATAAAAAGTTTCTCAACAGGAGCCCCAAAACACAAGAAATTCAAAGGAATATCAATACATGGGATTGTATCAAACTGAAGAGCTTCTGTGGAGGAAAGGAAACTATCAAGAACCTCAACAGAGAGTACACAGAATGGGAGAAAACTTTTGCGAGCTACTCCTCCGATAGAAAACTAATATCTAGAATATACAGAGAATTCAAGAAACTCACAGCTGAGAAAACAAACAACCCAATCAAAAAATGGGCAAGTGAACTAAATAGACACTTCACAAAAGAAGAAATACAAATGGCCAATAAATGTATAGGAAATGTTCAACATCATTAGCAATCAGAGAGATGCAAATCAAAACTACCCTGAGATTTCACTTAACCCCAATTAGAATGGCAATCATTAAAAACACAAACAACAATAAATGCTGGCAAGGGTGTGTAAAAGTGGGACAAATACATTGTTGATGGGACTGCAGATTAGTGCAACCACTTTGGAGAACAGTATGAAGGATCCTCAGACGAATGGGAATGAACCTACCATATGATCCAGCAATACCACTTCTGGGTATCTACCCAAAAGAATGGAAAGCAAACTATCAGACCAATGCAATTCACAGTTGCCAAACTATGGAACCAGCCGAGATGTCCTCTTATACCTCTTGTGCTGAAGAGATGCACAAAAATAAATATGAACAAAAATAGATATGAAGTAGAGTTTGAAACCAGAGAAAATCAGAATTGCTCTACTTAATAAAATTATGTAAAACACGGAGTTTGAAGAACCATCCAGGACACAAGGTGAAAGTGACCAAAAGAGGAGATACCCTGTGGCTAAGATAAGTCATTCAATGCAAATCCTGGGACTGAGGGCTCCAGAGTCAGGGAGACCAGATGCTCAAATTACAGCTCTTCACTTTTTGTCAATATAAATATTCCACTATCTCCCAACCATATCTCAAGTGTTCAATAAAATATAGTGTGTGTGCGTGTGCATGTGTGCACATGCGCATGCACTTGTGTGGCTGTTTGAGTAGAGCTTTTGTGCAAACTCAGAAAAGACCCAAATTTCACTCTGGGGTCAATTTGCAAAAGAGAAAGCTGTGTGTGTTGGCAAACTCAGGTTGCAGAGATTAGAGATCAGGGTGACACTGAGTTAAACCCTCAAGAATTGACTAAAACTTCCAGGGCTTTTCTTACTTCATTCTAAGTGGAAACTGAATTAAATTGGTGAGTCTCCTTTTTAAATGTTTTTTTTTGTTGTTTTTGTTTTTTTTGTTTGTTTGTTTGTTTGTTTGTTTTTCTGAGCCGGGCATGGTGGCGCATGCTTGTAATCCCAGCATTCAGGAGGCTGAGACCGGAGGATCCGGGTTCGCGGCCAGCCTCAGCTACCTAGTGAGGCACTCCGCAACTTAGTGAGACCCGGTTTCAAAATAAAGAATAAAAAATAGGGCTGGGGGTGTAGCTCGAAGGTAGAATGCCCCTGAGTTCAATCCCCAGTACCGACAAAAAATGTTTTCTGTATGTTTAAGACAGATTAGGACACTATTAAAATGGTAAGAAAGCCGGGCGTGGTGGCGCACGCTTGTAATCCCAGCATTTGGGAGGCTGAGACCGGAGGATCCGGGTTCGCGGCCAGCCTCAGCTACCTAGTGAGGCACTCAGCAACTTAGTGAGACTCGGTTTCAAAATAAAGAATAAAAAATAGGGCTGGGGGTATAGCTCGGAGGTAGAATGCCCCAAGTTCAATTCCCAGTACCGCAAAAAAAATAAAATAAAATAAAATGGTAAGAATATAAATTAAGGATTTAAACAGATATAGGTCTGAATTCCAGATCCACTTTACTAGCTAGGTAATTCCAAGTCTCAGTTTCCCAATCTATTAAATGAGAATAAATTTCATATTTTTTAATGATCATTACTTGGAAAAGATCAATGAGATCTATGTGAAATGTCTGACACAGTGGTACTCACTGAATGGGGATTGCTCATGTTCACCTGCTGTTGGTGGTAATGATGGTGATGATGACAATGGTGGTGATGATGATGGCTGTGGTGATGATGATGGTGGTGATGATGATGATAGTGGTGATGATGGTGGTGGTGGTGATGGTGATGGTGGTGATGATGGTTGTGGTGATAATAATGATGGTGGTGGTGGTGATGATGGTGGTGGTGGTGGTGATGGTGGTGATGATGGTGGTGGTGATAATATTGATGGTGGTGGTTGTGGTCGGCCACTCTCACAATGACAATATCTGATTGTAGAACTCCTACATGTAGGGAAAAGAAAAAATAGGATAAATAGATATGTTAAGACAAAAGGAAACAAATCTTGCAAATCTTCTTCCTTGGTCTAAGAAGTAGCTTGCCATGAGATGTGAAGATTGTTTCTAATTGCAATTAGCCTATGTGTGCTGATGTAGGCACCACTGCACACTGGCCCAGTGTGGTGGGAATATGAAAATAAGAGTGGTAAGTTTGATATGAATTTATACAGAAAAACAAGTGAATGAGAACTCTGTCCAAAACGTTATCAAATCAAATACACTGGATTTGGCTTTTTTTCCCACACTACCTTTGGTTCCAAGTGAATTATTTTTCTTCCTGGGAGATTACTCGTGTGTGTGTGTAAAAGAAATATATATAAAGAACATGAAATTAATTAATTTTTGTGTGTGTGTATGTGTGTGTGTGTGTGTGTGTGTGTGTGTGTGTGTGTGTGGTACTGGAGATTGAACCCCAGCGCATTCTACCTCTGGGCTACACTCCCAACTCTTTTTATCTTTTTAACAGGTCTCACTAGAGTCTCGCTATATTGCTGAGGCTATCCTTGAACCTGTGCTTTTCTTGTCTCAGCCTTTCAAGTATTGAGATTACAAGTGTGCACCAACATGCATGGCTTAATTTCTAATTTTCTACCCTTAATGTACCTTTTTGGAGATCAACATCATTCCCAATACCTCTGGCAAGTCTCCTGATAACATAGCTACTTTGCATTTCCTCCTTTTGGTCTAATTGCTTTAGAGGTAACTTGAATAGAACTTAGCACATACACATTCCCAGGTTATCTTTGTTTAGGGCCCATCATTTTGCTTTTAGTCCGAAAAAGGATGCCTCCCTCAAGCTATAGAAGCCTAAACGAATTTATTTCCTTCAAAAGAGGTTTCAGGAGATCTTATTTTGCTGGCTTAGACCAATCTAGCTTGATCACATACACTGTCTCCTAGTCCCTCCTCACACACACCACAGCCAGGTTTTTAAAGGAGGGTTTAATGTGAAGTAGAGACATTTCAGCTTTTCTTTTTCCATCTTCCCTTCACCTTCAGTACAAAAGCCCTCACTTGGAAAATGGGAGTGCAAATTGTTTTGTTAAGCACAGGATTTCAGATCTTTCCAGGGGGCAATAAGGAAGATGAAATTTGTCCTTGTCTTGAAGACAATTTTGTGCACAAAAAGGGAAAGACCCTTGAGACAAAGGAAAAAATAAATTGGCTTAAAAAAATAAAAACATAAGTGACAAACTCTTTTGTTAAAAAAAAAAAAAAGCACCATATTTCATGGCATGATTGACATGACATTGATAAATGTTCTTTTTACTGTCCAAAGTCATTTCTAGGAGATTAGTTTCTCTAAAAACAAATCTACTCAATACTCCATCATCACTAGAGTATTTCAGCATGTTGGTTTTTTGTTTCTTTCTTTCTTTTTCTTTTTTTTTTTTTTTTTTTGCTAGCTATTAATCTTACTGTTTGTTCTCTCCTTTCTAAGTAGGAGGAAAAAATCTCTTTGTACAGTGATGTGAAAAATCAGACCTGGCTTTTAGAGTCACAGTGTGTTATCTAAACTTCATTATGCTTTAATTTCCCCATAGCTAAAATAAGAAAATTTCTATACATAGAGTTGTCATAAAGATTAAATGAGAAACTGTATTTAAAATAGCTAATACTTGCCATATGCAAAGTGCTTTATATATGTTAATTTTGATCCTCCTAGAATCAATCATTCCCTGTGGTATATGCTATTATCAACTTTATTTTGCAGATTAGAATATCGAGGTACAAAAGAGTTAAGCAACTTGTTCCAGGTCCCATTGTAACAGAGAGTGCAATACACTTTGAAAGCTATGTTCCTCCCAAATTCATATATCAAAACCCTAGCTTCTCTGGTGATGGTATTAGAGATGAGGTCTTTGGTAAGTGAGTAGTCTTTGGTCTTTGGTAAGTGGTCTTGAGCATCCAATCCTCATGAATGAGATTGGTGTCCTTACCAAAGAGACTGAAAAGAGACCCTTCGCTTCTTCCTGGATCCATGTGAGGACACATCAATAGATCCTCCTCTAAGAGGAAGACACTGTATCTGTCAGTGCCTGGATTTGGACTTCTAAGGCTCCATACCTATGAGAAATAAATTTCTGCTGTTCATAAGCAACCCAGTTCAAGATGTATTTGTTGTAGTAACCTGAGCAAACTAAGATAATGAGTCAGGTGTGTTTGAAGGGGAAACTGAGAATGTTAATAGATGTATGTGATCAGAATTAAGGGAACAAAGACAGTATCATCCAAGGACTACCCAATAGAGTCATTGTCAACTTCCAGCCTGCAAGGATGAGGAGACACACTGATATAGCTGAAACAAGGTGATGGCTGCATATATGGGAGAGAAACCCAACCACTGCCCAAGCCACAGTTAGACAGGAATGGAGAAAGGAGATTAATATCCTGACTCCCTCCTCTCCCACCCTATAATCTCTTGCCAGTATTTACCATTGATCAAACTAAACTGTAAGCCAGAGGTCAAGGAAAGCCAGATGACTTAGATAGAGGTCAATGTCACTGAGCACAGAGTAAAGCTGAGAATAGACCAGGGAGGGGGGAAAATAGAGAAAACTAAAAGATAGTACAAATAGTATTCAAATCTACTTTTTTTTTTTTTTTGCGGTGTACACTCTTAATCACTAGCTCTATTGTCTCTTGAGCAGAAACCGGTTGTTAGCTTTTCTCCTTGGTATCTGCAAAGCCCAGAGTGCCCCAGCTTCTTGTCCACCTTGGAAGTAAACAGCCTTTCACTGAAAGTCATGATTTTCACCAGGAGAGTTCACAGTCCAAGAAGCATAAACAGTTCACCAAAAAAGAGTTTGCATTAGAATTATTCCCAAGCAGCTCCCCTTGATTCTAGCCACAGAGTACCCCATCTTCCCTCCCTGCCACATACCGCAGTCTGGGACCTTCTATCATTTCCTCTTACTCTACTTTTCTTTTCTTTCTTCCTTTTTCTTGTTTGCTCTCCTCCTCCTCCTCCTCCTCCTCCTCCTCCTCCTCCTCCTCCTCTTCTCCCTCCTCTCCCTCCTCCTCCTTCTTCTCTTTCTCTCTCTCTCTTTCTCCCTCTCTCCCTCTTTCTTTCTTTCTTTCTTTCTTTCTTTCTTTCTTTCTTTCTTTCTTTCTTTCTTTCTTTCTTTCTTTCTTTCTTTCTTTCTTCTTTGTGGTACTGGAGATGGAACCAACCACCCGGGGCCTTGTACATGCCAGGCAAGT